>OY726521.1:87038704-87199473 GCA_963383655.1 Bathymodiolus septemdierum | reverse complement strand
TTAGAGAATATTTTGTATAAAAATGTTATAGCACAGTTAAAAGATTTTTTATTTGATAAATACAAAGTAAACTGGCAAAATAGAATGTTTTCACAAAAAGTTGGAAATAAATTGCGAACTTATAAATTGTTTAAAGAGGTTTTTGAAATAGAGATGTATTTAAGTAAGAACATTCCAAGTCGATACAGAAGTGCCTTTGCTAAATTTAGGTGTGGTGTGGCTCCTCTACTAATAGAAACAGGTCGTTTTGAAAACAAGAATGTAAATGAACGAGCATGCTTTATATGTCAGGATCAGATAGAAGATGAGAAACATGTTTTATTATACTATCCTTTATATGCAGATTTGCGTGAAAGATTATTTAATGAAGTTAAAAGGAGTAATGTACATTTTATTATTTTATCTGATGATGATAAGTTTATATATCTTTTTAAAAGTACCGAATGTTATGATATGTGGTTGCCAAGACCTGCTTTAATATTTTAAGTAGAAGAAATGGTTTTATATATTCTTGATGGATAGTTAACTTTTTACTGAACTGGAATGTTTTAGACATGATTTAAAGTTTTAATTTATTGAAATTTATATAGTCTCTCATAATTCTTTATAGAATGGCACTTGTATTTTATCTATAAAACTTTTGTTTTATACAATGTCGTATATATTGTGATGATTGTGTATCATATGTATTACATGAGGTGAGACTTTAATAAAATATTGAATCTGAATCTGAATCTGTGAAAGCAATCAGGATAATCCGATAAAACCCCTGGGCAAACTGGGTTAATCAGGTCATGATCACTTGATTGTAATTGATACAGTTATTTACAGTAGATATTTTAAAATTTAATCCACGCAGCATCAAATGCGTTCTTAATTAAGTCGTTTTTAATTGCTAATTGGTTAGAAGACATATATATATAATAAAAAATACAAAATGGATATAAGATAAAGATAAAAATACAGTTTATTTTATTTAAGTGTCACATACTGACCAAAAAATATACATGTTTCAACAAATACAATAAAATGAGATCAGTACCCAGCATTTAGACTGTATTTACAATAAAAACACATTCAACATAATATAAATATATATAAGTATATAAACACTTTAAGTATAACTCAACTTGTTCCTTGTAAACTATGAAAATCTCATTAAAAATTACTAGTAAAAATCGCAATATACCAGTAATCTAAAATTAAGAAAAACAAAATAATGCAAACTTGCTAAACTATTAGAACTTTAAAATCTGCTTTCAATATTGAAAAATATCTTAAATTGTCATTAAAATATAAATATATGTAAAATATATACAATAGAGACAAGGCTGTGAGACAGCCTATAGAATAAAAGATGTATTTATATTTTGTATACATTTACATACTTTTTTCTAAATTTTGTTTTTGAGAAGCACTCATGATTTGTTTAAATTTAAGAATATTTGGTCTTTCTTGTAAATTTGTAATAATGAACCTATTTAAAAAAATGTTTAAATGTTGGCACTCCATTATGTAATGGTATTCATCTCCAATGGTTATTTTATCACATTTTGTACATATTATATTGGCACGATCAATAGTATTCCACCTGCTAGTTTCTATAGGTAATTTGTAGTTGATAGGTCTCAATTTGCATCGGTGTATACATATCTTTGTCTTCTAGAATTCTTTAGTAGTTTTCAAATTCAAAATTTTCTATAAATATTCTATAATTCAATAATGCTTTTGAAGAGTGTTCAATTAGGAGTACCAATCCTGTTTAAATTGATCATGTATTCGCAATTGGATACTCCAAATTAACCAATTAGAATTACGAAAAAACGTTTGACTCACTTGAATGGACATTTATTTTGGCAACTCTAAAACATTTTGGGTTTAGTGAATTTGGGTTAAAACTTTATACAGTAACATTCAAGCTTGTATAATGAACAATGGCTGGATATGATAATTTTTTCAAAAACTTGCGCGGAGTACGTCAAACATACCCATTATCTGCTTTATTATTTGTTTTATCCGTTGAAATCATGGCTCTTCTAATAAGAAATAATAAAGATATCACAGGTTTTCAGATAAAAATAGATGAACAAACACACGGTATAAAAATTAGCGGATAGCACAACACTGTTTTTAATTCCAAAAACCATATATCTGTTGCTACTTTTTCAGATTTAATAGTAAATAGAAATAAGACAGAAGGATTGTGGATTGGGAAAGTAAAACAAAGTAAAGATAAGGTAGAACATATCAGTTGGACAAACAAACAAATAAAGCATCTGGGCATTTATTTTGGTCATGATAAAATTGAATGTGAAAAACTTAATTGGGAAAATAAGATTGATAAAATGAATAGCTTATTTCTACCATGCTCGAAACGAAATCTCTCAATGTTGCATTGAGTTAAGAACTTAGCATTAAAACTTTGATTATACCTATTTTACTTGTATTGTTTGTTCATGTGTTATACCGGAAAAATACAAAAAAGAGATAGAAAGTAAGTGTTTTAAATTTATTTGGGATGGGAAACCAGAAAAAAGTTAAAAGAAATACATAGAATTTAACGAAAATGTATTGACAAGTTGGATAAAAACAGGTGGTGGTCAATTAAGTTCACCATTAATATTTCGTAATATTAAGAATGCCAACGTTATGAGGAAGTACATTGATCACATTTGAAAATGATATAATAGATAGAAATGGTGAAATTACAGAAGAATTTATTCTTAAAAAAATGTAATTGGATATCTGAATTTAGTGTTGTTAAAGAAGCTTTCCCAAAGAATTGGATATAAATTTTAAAAACAGAAATCTCAGTTAAAAAGTATTGTAAATATCCAAAAAGATTATTTCATCTGGATACATCACTTTATTAATATATAAATTGTCTAATAAGATATCTTACATAATACACTTGTGAATGATAAATTTTCAAAAACTATTGGTACACATTATTGGATTAGTTATAGTGTTGTTTGAAAAACCAAATACAAGTAGTCTATATTTTTTTCATCTTGACATTTCTAAAAGAAAACAAACTAAAAATGTTCAGACGGAAACTCTTTGTCAATGATTATATTAAAAGATTAAAAGAAAATGAAACACTTCAAAAGTGTACATTTTTAATGAAAATAGAAAATCATATAACAGAAATATATCAAGACAGGTTGTTTTCCTTTCGTGATGCTGACAGCAGTAAATAAAGAAATACAACAAATTTAATTTTAAAGAAGTAATTGTCTGTGCATTGAAGTCTTGATACAAATAAAATAATTTAATTGATATCTGTCATTTACAGAAAATGTAAAAAATTCTTTAAGCTGAGTAACGTTAAAACGGCACTTATCGATTGGAGGTTTCGTTGTGTACGTTGACACTGGAAGTCCAGTGCCTAACATTCCATCAAAATCACGTGGTTTGGCAGACGAAAATAAAGTTGTTGATGGAATGGAAATCATTCGAAACAATCGTTTTAAAATCTTGCCCAAAGATGACACCATCCTTATTTTATATCAATTTTGATATGAAATCGTCCCATTTCCCATAAATCATATAATTTAGTGTTGATTATTTTAAAATCAATAGTAATTTACAAAATCATAACTGTATTTTTTTCTAGACAATCAATATATTTGCTAAATCCCCAAAACTCTGACCCGTAGAGAAGTATAGGTTTTGTAATTTGATCATATAGCTGGAGATCCTCTTTTTAAAACTTCCTACATAGGTTTTATTTTGCCTTTTCTGTTTGCTTTGTGGTTGCTTTTTGAAATTACCAGTTCTGTTTAAAAGTATTTCAAGCTAATTGAATGTGCTTGCAATTTCTATTTCAGATCCATTTAATGACAAATTTACATTTACGAGGATGTCCTCTAGAAAAAATATTTGCTTTAGTTTTGTCCATATTTACTTTCAGTTACCAATTATTGCAGATTCAGTCATAATAACAGTATTCTCTACAGATAACAGAACGAACAATTTCAAATAAATATTTAAATGTTTTTCAAAGCTTTTTCTGAAATAGTTTTAAGACCTAGTTTTCCAGTAAGGTTTATAAACAATTTAAAAACATTTAAAAACAATGCAAATATAAAAGTGTAAATATTTCACCTTGTCGTGTGATAGTTGGATTTAGAACTAGCTGTGTAATCAGTGCCTATCGTCACTAACGTTGTAAGTTCGGATCCTGCTCATGGCAAGATGTACTTGATTCAATAATTATGTAATAAAGTTTATCAGTGATTTGCGACAAGTCGCTGGTTTTCTCCAGAAACTCCGGTTTCCTCCACCAATATAACTGACAGCCACAATATATCTGAAATATTGTTGAAAATGGCGTTTAACACATAAACCAAACCAAACCTTCACCTTGTCTGCATGACTCATATATCACAAGAAAAGTAACAAGATTTAAATTTTCACAACTTATAAAAGATTTAACATCCTTATATATGTTTAAAATGACATTTTACATTTTCCTATTCATATTATTTAATAGAAGTATGTACCACACGAAGTGCTTCTGTCCAGACCTTGCCAAACACCTTCTCAAAGTCGAGAAAAGCACAAAATATTTTTTTCTTTTTACTTTTTAAAATTTCAAAAAAGAAAATAATGTAAAGACACTGTCTGCTGTTGAGTGTGATTTCATAAATTAAAACTCGCTTTCCTCCAACAAAAAGACTTCTTCTGAAAACTGCCATAGCCTTTCATTTTAAATAGCATACATAATTTGCAAAGACAACATAGGATGTATTGTAATTGGACGGAAGTTTGTGTGGTCTAAAGGATTCCCTTTATTCTTATATATCGGTTTAATACTCCCTATCGGCCAAATATCTGGCAAAACGCCTTTTCAAAAATAAAATTAAACATCTTCTTGTAAATCGGTAGGAACACGTTTGATATTTATTTAATACATTCGTTTATTATAGGATCTTCTCCACTAACTTAATTGTTTTTGAGTTTTTTTAATTCAGCAAAGTATTTCTTCTTGTGAAATATAGGTATTGATTCCCTCATTTAACTGTACGAAATCAACATTATCTAGAAGTTCCTGATTTAAATGACGTTCTTCTTCTTCCCAAGTTGGTAAGTCGGGGGCCTTGCTAAATCAAAGCAAAAATTAACACAATTCTTTCAAAGGAATATCGGTTTTTTTTTTACTATTTTTATCAAGCATATTTTTATAACGTTTCCACTACCTTTTGTTTAAGAGTCCTTTTCTTTGGGATACATTTGTCTGCCACATATACATTCGTAATTAAACCAGGGTTTATCTCCCTTCGGTTTTCTATTCACATTTTTACGTTTATTTTTATAAGTGCGAAGGTTGTTTTGTGACTGTCAATAAAGAGATCACAAAGTTCTTTAACAAATCATGATTTTTTTTATTAAATGAGTTTGCGAGCTGTTGTAAAGTCCATATACTTTTTCTTTATCTAAATTGGCCTTTTTTATTATCCCATTTGTTACCTTTAGCCTCAATCGTGTGATCAAAGCCTTGTAATTGATCATGACCAGCGTCTTTTTCACTAAATTTGAGAGTTGCATCAAGTGGGGAATGGACGTCAGAATAGGGTTAGGGCTATTGTGTTTAACAATATTTCAGTTATATTGGTGGAGGAAATCGGAATACCCCAAGTCACTGACACACTTTATCACATAATGTTACATCGAGTAGACCTCGTCGGAGCGAGATTTGAACTATAAACGTTAGTGGTGATAGGCATTGATTGCATAGGTAGTTGTAAATCCAACTACCATACAATCACGATGGATTCTGGACCTCAGAATACAAACGGGAAAAATCTACAACTTTAAATAATTTTATTTGTTAAACATGGCGAACAAATATAATAATCAACAATAATAGATTTCTACAAGTTGAATTTCCATATTCTACAGAAGTATCACGTACAAAATTCTAGCAAAATATTACCTAAACTCTTTTTACCATCATCCATACTTTTTTCTTTTTCGATTAAAGAAGTGCGTCTAAAATTGTTAAATCGTTTTCTACAAACTGGTAAAATCTATATTTACATTATATATGAACAGTTTGGTAGCCTTTGAGTTCTCTTAACTGGAAGTGCACACACATTTATTTATAATGTCTTAAAATCTATATTATATTATAAGATCACATTTATGTTTATATGTCATTAATTCCTTGAATTTCAGAGTATTGGGTTTGTTTCTAAAATGTTCTTTAATGTAGAATTTTCTTTGGTTATTAAAATGAAACATGAAAATAAATAGTGGAATTCATCGCCAATTTCATTTTGCCAATTGCACAATTTGTATCTTCTCTTTGTATATTGCGCCATCGTCCACATTCAATTGGTTGTTTAATTTTTATGGTTTGTTGTTCTAAATCTGCAGAGTAGGTAAGTCTTTGTCTTCTAAAATATTAAAATAACTTTAAAATTCCAGAGTATCTTTGAACCTTTGTAGCGTAAACCTTTCTGCCAATTACAAACTGTAGATAGCTACAATTGTCGGAATTGATCTTGAAGTCTAACATTTATTACTTGTTTTAACCATATATTCAATTACATAGGCTTTTGTCTCCCATACATAGGTATAACCACAGTTATCAAGTACAAATTTTTACACATTTGATTCAATCAAAGTTGATATTGTCGCCTAAACTAAAATAATACATACATTTGTATATACAAAGATAACGTTGACTGTTTACCAGCTATAAACAATCTTACCCAATATGATATAGTTCGGACTTTGATATCAACATCCATAGGGTAACATCCTAATTCGCCGTATATCATATAACTTGGTATTAACATTTCTAAATTGATAAGTATTTTGCAAAACGTTAGATGAAGTCTTTCAATGCTTTCATTAGTTGAGAAATCTATATTTTTCGCTGGTCATTTTATTGGTCAATGCGTCTCAGTTGATGATGTCGTGTAGTCTTCATCCATCATATCCAAGCTTATGCCATAGTGCAACTACTCTTAATTGTTGATTTCTGCAGAGAAACAATGTAGTAAATCAATAGTATAATTTATCCTGCAATGACAGCATTTACCGACCAATATAGGCTGCTCAATATTTTTTTTGATATTGATCAGTTATAAATAGAACATTTTTTGATATTGGTCAGTTATAAATAGAACATACAAATGTAAAACGGGGCACATTGGGGGATATTGTTTTCAAATACATACACAAAATTATTTCAAATGCTTTTATCATTGTCCAGTAAACGTTTATTTACGATTTAAAATTGCAGGATAAATACAATACATGTGCACTGTCGAAGCATATAGGTAAATATGTGTATTCGGCGCGAAATGCGGGAAAAGGCTCGGCTATGCCTCACCTTTTCCCCCGTTTCTAAGCCTCATACACATATTACCTATATGCTTCGACAGTGCACAAGTATTCTATATTTACAAGGTTAATTCTGATATTTTTCATTCAAAATTGTCATTTTTGTTCTTTACATTTTTCCCGGGTTTCTGTATATTGTTAATCTTAATAGTAGATATTTTATTATTCCTAAAATTTGTTAATTTATTTTATTCAATAAAAATATAACATTTTAAAGCTTAAAAAGAATAGGAAACAGCTATTTACTTTGTTATTTAAAATTTTGTAATTTCGGCAGTCTTAAGATTAAAAGTTTCTCACTTTGCAGATAAAGAACGATTTTCTTTGAGGGATTAGGCAATAGACACTAGAGTCTATTGACTTTGGCAGGTGACAAACAGTTGGACTAAGATTCAATTAGATTCCCATTGTATTGCTAATGCCAATGTTTGCTAATTTTATTAAAATGCATGTCTGACCAAGCCAGGCTGAAGGTAATTATAGATTCATAAGCAAGTTCCAACTTTTTACAAAAACCTTCAAATTTGATTGGTAGAACCTGAAAATAGTCCAAATTCAAAATTGTAAGTTTAGTTTAGTGAAGCAAATCATTTTGCATTTAGCTTCACAACAAATAACTCACTTTGTTTAATGACAATTGATAGACCCCCCCCCCCCATAACCACTATAATAAGGAGATAGAGTTATCTCCCCCTTAATATTATAAGGATAGGTGTAGGGTTTTTGTTTGGTTGTTTGTAAATAATATATATGTTAATAAAATTGGAAAAAATATGATTTTTTGGGGGTAAAATCGTGATTTTCCACACGAAATACCCCAAAAATGTTCTCGCCTCCCTCCGCTTGACGCAATTTTTTAAAGTGCGCCCCTCCCCCCCCCCTAACTTGAAATCCTGGATCCACCCCTGTAATATGCAATGCATTGTGAAGTAAGGATATTTACTAAGTTTGATTTACCAATTAGAACAATCATTTTTATCAGTTAAATATGAGCATGTGATATATGTGTATTACAAAAGGGATTTGAAGTAACACAATTGTTATGTTTATTATTTCTAAAAGCAAACAGCTGAACATTATGTTTAATGATGCTATTTACCACCTTGCTCATCCTTTATGTGTTATATCTATCTGTCACATATAAACAATCAAACAATTACGCTTTTTGCATATTTTGTATGGAATACCAGAAAAAACAATTGTTTACTTTAAAATGTATTTATTGTTTACCAATATGTTATTGTGTTTTAATGTTCATAAAAATCATTTTGCATTTAGCTTCACAAAAATAAACTTCTAGGAAACTTTACAGTTTAGTTTTAGATATTTTCAGATTGCAATTCAAGGACATTCGTCGATCACTGAGCATCCCAATCTACCCATCTTACCAATTATATACAAGTTACCATTCAGTCATTGTGATTACCCAGTCTCGTCATACACAAACAACCGAACAAAAAAGTTACACCCTGTCCCTTATGTCAGACTAAATAAATTAAGAAATACATGAGCATAATTATATTTTTATTGAGCAGCGAAAGATTAAATTCACCTAACCTACATGAATAAAAATGAGGAAAAAAGGGTTCTAATGTTTGCACATGCTGCTATGGCGTTTAATGTTGTGTTGGAGATCAATGAAGCCCCCTTCCCACAAATATTTTCATTTGTTGGTTACATGGTTCTCCAACCACAAATTTCCTTTGGCATTAATGCACTCTTCATTCAATAAAACAAAACAAAGGAGATCACCTATTTTTGAATATTGTAAATAATCATATTTTACATCCTAAGAAAACTGAAGAAACAAAGGGTAATCATCACCGGTAAATCGAAGGACAGAGGAGACAATAGAGGCAACATCGATATCCCTAGCACAAAAATACATGACCGTTCACTTTCGTGGCTTGGAACAGGCACTTAAAAAAAAAAAAAAAATTGGCGGGGTTAAACTTCTTTTCAATTGTGAATATTCTTCAAAATATAACCAAATAGAGTGTTCGTTCTTCTATTTTACTTTCTAGCTTTTATTATTGCACCAGGGCCATCTAAAAAATACTTTTAAAAAATTGGCTAAGTTGATATTCTGTCCATCATAGTACAGTCAAATCTGCTTTAGTGACCACCTCTATTAAGCAATAACTTGCATTATGTGACCTTAATTTTAATTTCCCATCACCACGCATTTTATTTTAATTAAAGCTGTATTAAGTGACCACATATTCCCTTGGAAGGTAACATAAGACAAGTTTGACTGTATATTATTATTTTCAAAAAAGGACTTTTGGCAATTTAATTATTTTTACATTACATGTATATCTGTTGTACCGTTTCTTTTTGAAACCGCAGTGGTTGTAAATGGGTTAGCGTGTTCGCCTCGAGTGCTTTAGATCAGGATTTCGAGTCCCCGTCATATCAAACTAAGGACTATAAAATTGACATGTGTTACTTCTACGCTAAGCATGCAGCTAAGAAGTGTGAGCAAAGACGGGATGGATAGAAATTAAAAAAATGTTTTCGAGTAGAGCTACATGTCTACCCAAGAACTGTTGTTTCAGTGAGCTAGCCCTATAAATATCATACTGGTATAATGCAAAGCGGACATCATCACCATCATCTCATCAAAATGTAAATTGCTCTTGCCATAATAGAGCTGAAATAATGCTCATTTGGCTTCCCATTACCCCATTGAGACGGTTTGATGGCTAATGCTTATGGTGGTTAACGCCACTTTAAACAATATTTCATTTACGTTGTGGCAGTCGAGACGGTTTGACTGTTGAGACAAGTCTTAAATCATATATCACATAGTTAGCATGAATTTTTCATTTTTATTTATATCTGAATTATGAAATGACCAAAGTTAAATATTACCACTTTGGGAACTTTTGTGTCATGTTCCAAGGAAGTGGAGTAGCAGTCTTCTCTTTTTACTATTTGTTCATCCGTTCTGGTGTCACCTAAAATTAGATTACTGTACACATTATATTATGAGATCACTTTAAGCATAACAATATAAAAGGGTGAACGACAAATTTAGGCAAACCAAAACCTACGGATAACTGAGACGGTCGCTTACATGTCTCTGTCCAGTTGTTCTAAAATAGGCTTTTTCCAGGAATATGTAAAAAAGATACATTGTTAAATATATAAATAAGAACATCTGTACCATTAAAGACACTCGTTCATGCATGAACACCATGTTCTATTGTTTGTATTTTCTGCTATTACTTCAACTATAGCAAAAACTATCCTGATTCTGAGTCATCGCTCTTACTCCTTACTGCTACGTTCTGTTTTGAATCTATCTTAAATGATTTTTTTAAAACAGATTTATTACAGTTGACACGAATATTCATTTCTATACCGATACCGACCGACAATTATACATTCCACAAGTATCGCAAGATTACTAATAAAACTTAAAACATAATATTTATATTTTTTTCTTCAAATCACATTAATTACTTATTAAAATGTCCTTTATGCTCCTTTGTGAATACAGAAAGTCATTTGCCGTGTCTTAAAGACCGATCCATAGGTCCTAAACAGGATAGTCAAAATCAGAAAAGGTCACCTAACTTTGAGGGAGGAGAGTCTTAAATCCAATAATAAAAAGAATATTTAAGAACTACTAATTTCAATAATTAATATATATAATAAGACACATGTTAGTGCCGAAACTAAAGTTAGTTAACAAATCAGATTCTCAGACACAATGGGAATTCTGTAATTTTTGATAGATCCATCAATGCATGATGGAGATCATGGATATATCTGTAGCGGTAATAAAAGTGTATCTGCCTCATAATTTGTTGTGTTGTCATTGGCAGATGATAGTGAAGCAGGAACTGCTTACCCTTCCAGAGAATGTGAGTTCATCCCAGCTTTTAGTGGAGTTTGTTTTTCTCAATCTAAAATTGTATGTGTAGTGTTTTGTCCTTTTCTCTTTGATCATTGTATTATCTGTCTTTCTTCGATGCTTCTGATTACACCTTTGGTATCTTCGAATATTTCTTAGCCCCCCCCCCCCCCAAATGGCAGAGTATTCGAGTTAAATGTGACAAATAAAACAAAATCTTACTACGAATGGACCATATTTGTATTGGACTTAAAGAAAGAAACTACTTCTTAGAGTTAGAGAGACTGATGTTTGACCTAAAATAATAAGACACAAATTTACTTAAAATACAGATGCAATTAATAACTCATGTACATAGACTCTTGTAATTACAATTTATAAAACTGATCAAGCATAGAAAAATATTCTTACCTGAAGTAGAACTGTCATCTGAATCATCTTCATTGATTATCATAGGTTTGCTGGTCATCTCTAAAAACAAACTAGATTACTGTACACAGTCATTCTATTATGAGACCACTCTAAGCATAACAATATTTAATGACAGTTAAATATCAAAATAAATATGTCAACTGTTCATGTTGTACAAAACTAACATTTTTAGTGATATATTAAAATAGCCAAATATGGGCAAAACAAAACCAATGGATAACTGAGACGGTCGACATGTCTTTGTCCAATTGATCAAAAGTATGTTACTGAATCACTGTCAGTTTTAAAATCTGTTCAATAAATACATATAGCAAATTTGTGTACTTATACAAAACAACATCACAAACGCAAATTCACACGTATCCTTGTATGACGTCATCATGTGCTACTTCAGATGACGTATCTATGTATGACATCACCACAATATCATGTGCTACATCACATGACATATCCATAAATCACGTCACGACAATAGTATACACCTATTTACTGGCTATCAGGACAATAGCAATTTTATTGTTCCCCGAGACACCAACTATTTAATGACGCGAGGGGGACAATACACTTGCTATTGTCCGAATAGCCAGTAAATAAGTGCTTTATTATACCAAAGGCAATCTAGGAAATCTGAGAAAATATGGCTATTAAAAAGACACAAATAGAAGTTCTTAATAGTAATACTAAGAACAAATATCAACAATAAACATGTTTTAACAACAATTCTAACCAGTTTAAAGAATTGATCAACAAGATTAAACTCAACTAAAGTCACTGTTCATTGTTTGTCAAAATCCTCCTTGAAGAGCGAGGCAAATCGGCCTGCTTCAGCAGATGCCATTTTATCGTCTGGTAAACAAATAATCGTATCTCGGGCATGTAGGTGCATGTACGTTAAAACACGAACGATCCGAACCATACAAGCGGGAAAACGTATGCTGTTTGAAATGAACTATTTCACTAGGGATAATAGTCATGATCAGTCATCAAACTATTTAAGCAAAATCAGCAATTGGATTTTTATGTGCAAAATAGTAATTTTACTTGCATTTAATTTTATATAGAAAATATATACTGAGGTATAATAACATGTGCTACATCAGATGATAAATCCATATATGATGTCACCACAATAGCATGTGCTACAGCAGATGACATATCCATGCATGATGTCATCACAATAGCATGTGCTACATCTTATGACATACTGGTATCCATATATGACGTCACCACAATAGGATGCGCTACATCAGATGATGTATCCATATATGATGTCACCACAGTAGCATGTGCTACATCAGATGATGTATCCAATTATGACGTCACCACAATAGGATGTGCTACATCACATGATATATCCATATATGACATCACCACAATAGTATGTGCTATATCAGATGACATATCCATATATGATGTCACCACAATAGCATGTGCTACAGCAGATGACATATTCATACATAGCGTCACCACAATATCATGTGATATATCAGATGATTTATCCATATATGTCCCTGATGCTCCTTTGGTAACACAGAAGGCCATTTGTCATGTCTTAGAGAACGGCCCATAGGTCCTAAACAGGCTAATAAAAATCAGAAAAGGTGACCTAACCTTGAGTGAGGAGAATGTTAGATTTAATATTAAAAATATTATTTAAGAACTGTATATTTCAATATTTAATATATATAATAAGACATGTCAGTGCCGAGATTAAGTCAGTTAACAAATCATATTCTTACACACAAGGGGAGTTCTGTAATTTCTGATAGATCCATCAATGCATGTGGGCGATCATGGATATATCAGTAGCAGTAATACAAGTGGATGTTTCTCATAAATTGTTGTGTGAATTCATCCCAGGCTTTAGTGGAGTTCGCATTTCTCAATCTTAAATTGTCTGTGCAGTGTTTTGTAGATCAATGTTTGTTCTTTTGTCTACATCAGATGACATATCCATATATGATGTCATCACACTAGCATGTGCCACAGCAGATAACATATCCATACATAACGTAACGACAACAGCATGTGATACATCAGATGATGTATCCATATATGTCCTTTATGCTCCTTTGGGAACACAGAATGCCATTTGCCATGTCCTAGAGAACGATCCATAGGTCTTAAACAGGCTTGTCAAAATCAGAAAAGTCACCTAACGTTGAGGGAGGAGAATTTTAGATTTAATATTAAAAATATTATTTAAGAACTGTATATTTCAATATTTAATATATATAATAAGACATGTCAGTACCGAGATTAAGTCAGTTAGCAAATCATATCCTTACACGCAAGGGGAATTCTGTAATTTCTGATAGATCCATCAATGCATGATGGCGATCATGGATATATCTGTAGCAGTAATACAAGTGTATGTTTCTCATAAATTGTTGTGTGAATTCATCCCAGGCTTTAGTGGAGTTCATATTTCTCAATCTTAAATTCTCTGTGCAGTGTTTTGTAGATCATTGTTTGTTCTTTTGTCCTTTTCTCTTTGTCAAGTGTATTATCTGTTCTTAAATAGCTTCTTCAATGCTTCTGATTACCCCATTGGTACCTTCAAACTTTTCTTAGCCCCCCCCCCCCCCACCCCCACCCCCACCCCCCGAAATGGCAGAGTATTCGAGTTAAATGTTATACATTAAACTAAATCTCAATATGAATGGACCATATTTGTATTGGACTTAAAGAAAGAAACCACTTCTTCGAGTTAGAGAGACTGATGTTTTTTACGTAAAATAATAAGACACAAGTTTATTTAAAATACAGATGCAATTAATAATTCATGTACATGCACTCTTGTAATTAAAATTTATAATACTGATCGAGCATAGAAAAATATTCTTACCTGATGGGGAAATGTTATCTGAATCATCTTCCTTGATTATCGTAGGTTTCTTGGTCTCCTCTAAAAACAAACTAGATAACTGTACACAATCATTATATTATGAGACCACTATAAGCATAACAATATTTAATGACAGTTAAATATCAAAATAAATATGTCAACTGTTGTACAAAACTAACATCTTTAATGATATATTAAAATAGCCAAATATGAGCAAAACAAAACCAACGGATAACTGAGATGGCCGACATGTCTTTGTCCAATTGATCTAAAGTATGTTACTGAATCATTCATTTTTAAAATCTGTTCAATAAATACAAATAACAAATTTGTGTACTTATACAAAACAACATCACAAATGTAAATTCACAAGTATCCATGTATGACATCACCACAGTATCATGTGCTACATCTGATGACGTATCCATGTATGACATCCCCACAATAGCATGTGCTACATCACATGACATATCCATACATCACGTCACAACAATAGCATGTGCTACATCAAATGATATATCCAAATATGATCTCACCACAATAGCATGTGCTACATCAGATGACGTATCCATATATGACGTCACCGAATAACATGTGCTACATCTCATGACATACCTGTATCCATATATGACATCACCACAATAGTATGTGCTACATCAGATGACGCATCTATATATGATGTCACCACAGTAGCATGTGCTACATCAGATGACGTATCCATGTATGACGTCACCACAGTAGCATGTGCTACATCAGTTGAGGTATCCATGTATTACGTCACCACAGTATCATGTGCTACATCACATGACATATATATACATCATGTCACAACAATAGCATGTGCTACATCAGATGATATATCCAAATATGATGTCACCACAATAGCATGTGCTACATCAAATGACGTATCCATATATGACGTCACCACAATAGCATGTGCTACATCTCATGACATATCCATATATGACATCACAACACTAGCATGTGCTACATCAGATGACATATCCATAAATGATGTCACCACAGTAGCATGTGCTACATCACATGACATATCCATATATGACATCACAACACTAGCATGTGCTACATCAGAAGACATATCCATAAATGATGTCACCACAAGAGCATGTACCACAGCAGATGACATATCCATACATAACATCACCACAATATCATGTGATACATCAGATGATGTATCCATATATGTCCCTTATGCTCCTTTAGGAACACAGAAGGCCATTTGACCTGTCTTAGAGAACGATCCATAGGTCCTAAGCAGACTGGTCAAAATCAGAAAAGATCACTTAACCTTGAGGGAGGAGAATTGTAGATTTAATATTAAAAATATTATTTAAGAACTGTAAATTTCAATATTTGATATATATAATAAGACATGTTAGTGCCGAGATTAAAGTCAGTAAACAAATCAGATTCTTAGACGCAATGGGAATTCTGTAATTTCTGATAGATCCATCAATGCATGATGGCGATCATGGATATATCTGTAGCAGTAATACAAGTGTATGTTTCTC
Organism: Bathymodiolus septemdierum; assembly: GCA_963383655.1. Taxonomy (NCBI): domain Eukaryota; kingdom Metazoa; phylum Mollusca; class Bivalvia; order Mytilida; family Modiolidae; genus Bathymodiolus; species Bathymodiolus septemdierum. The sequence goes on along the minus strand of OY726521.1, from coordinate 87,183,443 downwards.
ATACATTCTTGTGTGAATTCATCCCAGGATTTAGTAAAGTTCGTATTTCTCAATCTTAAATTTTCTGTGTAATGTTTTGTAGATCATTGTTTGTTCTTTTGTCCTTTTCTCTTTGTCAAGTATATTATCTGTTCTTAAGTAGCTTCTTCAAAGCTTCTGATTACCCCATTGGTATCTTCAAACTTTTCTTAGCCCCCCCCCCCCCAAAAAAAATGACAGAACATTCGAGTTAAATGTGATAAATTAAGCTAAATCTCAATACGAATGGACCATATTCTTATTGGACTGAAAGAAAGAAACCACTTCTTCGAGTTAGAGAAACTGAAACTGATGTTTGACGTAAAATAATAAGACACAAGTTTAATTAAAGTACAGATGCAATTAATAATTCATGTACATGCACTCTTGTAATTACAATTGATAAAACTGATCAGGCATAGACAAATATTCTTACCTGGTAGGCAAGGGTTATCTGAATAACGTTCCTTGATTATCAGTCATTATACTATGAGACAATTTTAAGCATAACAATATTTAATGACAGTTAATAATCAAAATAAATATGTCAACTGTTGTGCAAAACCAACATCTGTAGTGATAAATTAAAATAGCCAAATATGGGCAAAACAAAACCAACGGATAACTGAGACGGTCGACATGTCTTTGTCCAATTGATCTAAAGTATGTTACTGAATCAGTCAGTTTTAAAATCTGTTCAATAAATAGATATAACAAATTTGTGTGCTTAATACAAAACAACATCACACACATAAATTCACAAGTATCCATGTATGACGTCACCACAGTATCATGTGCTACATCAGATGACGTATCCATGTATGACATCACCACAATAGCATGTGCTACATCACATGACATATCCATACATCACTTCACAATAATAACATGTGCTACATCAGATAATATATCCATATATGATGTCACCACAATAGCATGTGCTACAGCAGATGACATATCAATATATGACTTCATCACAATAGCATGTGCTACATCAGATGACGTATCCATATATGACGTCACCATACTAGCATGTGCTACATCTCATGACATACCGGTATCCATATATGATGTCACCACAATAGCATGTGCTACATCAGATGACGTATCCATATATGATGTCACCACATTATCATGTGCTACATCAGATGACGTATCCATGTATAACGTCATCACAATCTTAGGCTTCTTGGTCATCTCTAAAAACAATCTAGATAACTGTACACAGTCATTATATTATGAGACCACTTTAAGCATAACAATATTTAATGACAGTTAAATATCAAAATAAATATATCAACTGTTGTACAAAACTAACATCTTTAGTGATAAATTAAAATAGCCAAATATGGTTAAGACAAAACCAACGAATAACTGAGACGATCGACATGTCTTTGTCCAATTGATCTAAAGTATGTTACTGAATCTGTCAGTTTTAAAATCTGTTCAATAAATACATATACAAAATGTGTGTACTTAATACAAAACAACATCACAAACGCAAATTCACACGTATCCATGTATGACGTCACCACAGTATCATGTGCTACCTCAGATGACGTATCCATGTATGACATCACAACAATAGCATGTGCTACATCACATGACATATCCATACATCACGTCACAACAATAGTATACACCTATTTACTAGCTATGAGGACAATAGCAATTTTATTGCCCCCCAAGACACCAATTACTTCCCTTCGCGTCGGGAAATAGTCGGTGCCTCGGGGGACAATAAACTTGCTATTGTCCGAATAGCCAATAAATAAGTGTTGTATTACCGTATGCCAAAGGCAATCTAGGAAATCTGAGAACATATGGCTATTAAAAAGACACAAATAGAAAATTAAGAAAAATATCAACAATAAACATGCTTTAACAACCATTCTAACCAGTTTAAAGAATTGATCAACAAGATGAACTCAATTAAAGTCACTGTTCATTGTTTCACAAAATCTTCCTTTGAGAGCGAGGCAAATCGACCTGCTTCAGCAGATGCCATTTTATCGTCTGGTAAACAAATAGTCGTATCTATCGGGCATGTAGGTGCATGAACTTTAAAAACGAAAGATCCGAACCATAAAAGCGCAGGAAAACGTATGCTGTTTGAACTGAACTATTTCCCTAGGGAAATAGTCATCGATATTATTTCCCTAGGGATAATAGTCATGATCAGTCATCAAAACTATTTAAACGAAATCAGCAATTGGAATTTTATATGCAAAATGGTAATTTTATCTGCATTTAATTTTATATAGACAATATATACTGAGGTATAATAACATGTGCTACATCAGATGATATATCCATATATTATGTCACCACAATAGCATGTGCTACAGCAGATGACATATCCATATATGACGTCCCCACAATAGAATGTGCTACATCTCATGAAATACCGGTATCCATATATGACGTCACCACAATGGCATGAGCTACATCAGATGATGTATCAATATATGATGTCACCACAGTAGCATGTGCTACATCAGATGACGTATCCATGTATGATGTCACCACAATAACATGTGCTATATCACATGACATATCCATATATGACATGACCACAATAGCATGTGCTACATCATATGACATATCCATATATGATATCACCACAACAACATGTGATACAGCAGATGACGTATCCATGTATGACGTCACCACAATGGCATGTGCTACATCTCATGACATACTGGTATTCATATATGACGTCACCACAATAACATGCGCTACATTAGATGATGTATCCATATATGATGTCACCACAGTAGAATGTGCTACAGCAGAAGACATATCTATATATGACGTCACCACAATAGCATGTGCTACATTTCATGAAATACCGGTATTTATATATGACATCACCACAATAGCATGAGCTACATCAGATGATATATCATTATATGTAACCACAGTAGCATGTGCTACATCAGATGACGTATCCATGTATGATGTCACCACAATAACATGTGCTATGTCACATGACATATCCACATATGACATCACCACAATAGCATGTGCTACATCATATGCCATATTTATACATAACGTCACCACAATAGCATGTAATACATCAGATGACGTATCCATGTATGAACTCACCACAATAGTATGTGCTACATCACATGACATATCCATATATGACATCACCACAATAGTATGTGCTACATCAGATGACATATCCATATATGTTGTCACCACAATAGCATGTGCTACAGCAGATGACATATTCATACATATCGTCACCACAATAGCATGTGATACATCAGATGGTGTATCCATATATGTCCTTTATATTCCTTTAGGAACACAGAAGGCCATTTGCCATGTCTTAGAGAAAGATCCATAGGTCCTAAACAGACTAATAAAAATCAGAAAAGGTCACCTAACCTTGAGGGAGGAGAATTTTAGATTTTATATTAAAAATATTATTTAAGAACTGTAAATTTCAATATTTAATATATATAATAAGACATGTCAGTGCCGAGATTTATGTCAGTAAACAAATCAGATTCTTAGACGCAAATGGGAATTATGTAATTTCTGATAGATCCATCAATGGATGATGGCGATCATGGATATACCTGCAGCAGTAATACAAGTGTATGTTTCTCATAAATTCTTGTGTGAATTCATCCCAGGCTTTAGTGGAGTTCGTATTTCTCAATCTTAAATTGTCTGTGCAGTGTTTTGTAGATCAATGTTTGTTCTTTTGTCCTTTTCTCTTTGGCGAATGTATTATATCTTCTCACTTTTCTTAGCCCCCCGAAATGGCAAAGTATTCGAGTTAAATGTGATAAATTAAACTAAATCTTAATACGAATGGACCGTATTTGTATTGGACTTAAAGAAAGAAACCATTTCTTCGAGCTAGAGAGACTGATGTTTGACGTAAAATAATAAGACACACATTTATTTAAAATACAGATGCAATTAAAACTCATGTACATGCACTCTTATAATTACAATTGATAAAACCGATCAGGCATAGGAAAATATTCTTACCTGATAGGGAAGGGAACACTGAATAACGTTCCTTGATTATTATCTTAGGCTTCCTGGCGAACTCTAAAAACAAACTAGATAACTGTACACAATCATTATATTATGAGATCATCTTAAGTATAACAATATTTAATCTGTTCAATAAATGCATATAACAACTTTGTGTGCTTAATACAAAAAAACATCACACACATACATTCACACGTATCCATGTATGACGTCACCATAGTATCATGTGCTACTTCAGATGACTTATGCATGTATGACATCACCACAATAGCATGTGCTACATCACATGACATATCCATACATCACGTCACAATAATAACATGTGCTACATCAGATGATATATCCATATATGATGTCACCACAATAAAATGTGCTACAGCAGATGACATATCAATATATGACTTCACCACAATAGCATGTGCTACATCAGATGACGTGTCCTTTTCTCTTTGGCAAGTGTATTATCTGTTCTTAAGTAGCTTCTTCAATGCTTCTGATTACCCCATTGGTATCTTCAAACTTTTCTTAGCCCCCTCCCCCCCCCCCCCCCCCGAAATGGCAGAATATTCGAGTTAAATGTGATAAATTAAACTAAATCTCAATACGAATGGACCAAATTCTTATTGGACTTAAAGAAAGAAACCACTTCTTCGAGTTAGAGAGACTGATGTTTGACGTAAAATAATAAGACACAAGTTTAATTAAAGCTGAAGCACAGATGCAATTAATAATACATGTACATGCACTCTTGTAATTACAATTGATAAAATAGCCAAATATGGGCAGAACAAAACCAACGGATAACTGAGACGGTCGACATGTCTTTGTCCAATTGATCTAAAGTATGTTACTGAATCTGTCAGTTTTAAAATCTGTTCAATAAATACATATACAAAATGTGTGTACTTAATACAAAACAACATCACACACATAAATTCACACGTATCCATGTATGACGTCACCACAGTATCATGTGCTACCTCAGATGACGTATCCATGTATGACATCACCACAATAGCATATGCTACATCACATGACATATCCATACATCAGGTCACAATAATAATATGTGCTACATCAGATAATATATCCATATATGATGTTACCACAATAGCATGTGCTACAGCAGATGACATATCAGTATATGACTTCACCACAATAGCATGTGCTACATCAGATGACGTATCCATATATGACGTCACCATACTAGCATGTGCTACATCTCATGACATACCGGTATCCATATATGATGTCACCACAATAGCATGTGCTACATCAGATGACGTATCCATATATGATGTCACCACATTATCATGTGCTACATCCGATGACGTATCCATGTATAACGTCATCACAATCTTAGGCTTCCTGGTCATCTCTAAAAGCAATCTAGATAACTGTACACAGTCATTATATTATGAGACCACTTTAAGCATAACAATATTTAATGACAGTTAAATTTCAAAATAAATATGTCAACTGTTGTACAAAACTAACATCTTTAGTGATAAATTAAAATAGCCAAATATGGTTAAGACAAAACCAACGAATAACTGAGACGATCGACATGTCTTTGTCCAATTGATCTAAAGTATGTTACTGAATCTGTCAGTTTTAAAATCTGTTCAATAAATACATATACAAAATGTGTGTACTTAATACAAAACAACATCACAAACGCAAATTCACACGTATCCATGTATGACGTCACCACAGTATCATGTGCTACCTCAGATGACGTATCCATGTATGACATCACCACAATAGCATGTGCTACATCACATGACATATCCATACATCAGATCACAATAATAATATGTGCTACATCAGATAGTATATCCATATATGATGTCACCACAATAGCATGTGCTACAGCAGATGACATATCAATATATGACTTCACCACAATAGCATGTGCTACATCAGATGACGTATCCATATATGATGTCACCACATTATCATGTGCTACATACGATGACGTATCCATGTATAACGTCATCACAATCTTAGCCTTCCTGGTCATCTCTAAAAACAATCTAGATAACTGTACACAGTCATTATATTATGAGACCACTTTAAGCATAACAATATTTAATGACAGTTAAATATCAAAATAAATATGTCAACTGTTGTACAAAACTAACATCTTTAGTGATAAATTAAAATAGCCAAATATGGTTAAGACAAAACCAACGAATAACTGAGACGATCGACATGTCTTTGTCCAATTGATCTAAAGTATGTTACTGAATCTGTCAGTTTTAAAATCTGTTCAATAAATACATATAACAAATGTGTGTACTTAATACAAAACAACATCACAAACGCAAATTCACACGTATACATCGATGACGTCACCACAGTATCATGTGCTAGCTCAGATGACGTATCCATGTATGACATCACGACAATAGCATGTGCTACATCACATGACATATCCATACATCACGTCACAACAATAGTATACACCTATTTACTGGCTATGAGGACAATTGCAATTTTATTGTCCCCCGAGACACCAATTACTTCCCTTCGCGTCGGGAAATAGTTGGTGCCTCGGGGGACAATAAACTTGCTATTGTCCGAATAGACAGTAAATAAGTGTTTTATTACCGGTATACCAAAGGTAATCTAGGAAATCTGAGAAAATATGGCTATTAAAAAGACACAAATAGAAAATTAAGAAAAATATCAACAATAAACATGCTTTAACAACTATTCTAACCAGTTTAAAGAATTGATCAACAAGATGAACTCAATTAAAGTCACTGTTCATTGTTTGTTAAAATCCTCCTTTGAGAGCGAGGCAAATCGACCTGCTTCAGCAGATGCCATTTTATCGTCTGGTAAACAAATAATCCTATCTCTCGGGGATGTAGGTGCATGAACTTTAAAACACGAAAGATCCGAACCATAAAAGCGCAGGAAAACGTATGCTGTTTGAACTGAACTATTTCCCTAGAGAAAGAGTCATTTTGACAGTATCATTTGCTATCTCAGATGACGTATTCATGTATGACAACACCACAATAGCATGTGCTACATCACATGACATATCCATACATCACGTCACAATAATAACATGTGCTACATCAGATGATATATCCATATATGATGTCACCACAATAGCATGTGCCACAGCAGATGACATATCAATATATGACTTCACCACAATAGCATGTGCTACATCAGATGACGTATCCATATATGACGTCACCACAATAGCATGTGCTACATCAGATGACATATCCATGCATGACGTCACCACAATAGCAAGTGCTACATCTCATGACATACCGGTATCCATGTATGACGTCACCACAATAGGATGTGTTGCATCGCATGACATATCCATATATGATGTCACCACACTAGCATGTGCTACAGCAGATGACATATCGATATATGACATCACCACAATAGCATGTGCTACATCAGATGACAGATCTATATCTGATGTCATCACACTAGCATGTGCTACATCAAGTGTATTTTTCTCATAAATTGTTGTGTTGTCATTGGCAGATGATAGTGGACTTCCTACCCTTCCGGAGAATGTGAATTCATCCCAGGTTTTAGTGGAGTTCGTATTTCTCAATCTTAAATTTTCTGTGCAGTGTTTTGTAGATCATTGTTTGTTCTTTTGTCCTTTTCTCTTTGGCAAATGAAATATCTGTTCTGAAGTAGCTTCTTCAATGCTTCTGATTACCCTATTGGTATCTTCAAACTTTTCTTAGCCCTCGAAATGGCAGTGTATTCGAGTTAAATGTGATAAATTAAACTAAATTTTAATACGAATGGACCATATTTTTATTGGACTTAAAGAAAGAACCCACTTTTTCGAGTGAGAGAGACTGATGTTTGATGTAAAATAATAAGACACAATTTTATTTAAAATACAGATGCAATTAATAACTCATGTACATGCACTCTTGTAATTACAATTTATAAAATTGATCGAGCATAGAAAAATATTCTTACCTGATGGGTAACTGTAACCTGAATCATCTTCCTTGATTATCCTAGACTTGCTGGGCATCTCTAAAAACAAACTAGATTACTGTACACACTCATTATATTATGAGCCCACTATAAGCATAACAATATTTAATGACAGTTAAATATCAAAATAAATATGTCAACTGTTGTACAAAACTAACATCTTTAGTGATCAATTAAAATAGCCAAATATGAGCAAAACTAAACCAACGGATAACTGAGACGGTCGACATGTCTTTGTCCAATTGATCTAAAGTATGTTACTGAATCACTGTCAGTTTTAAAATCTGTTCAAGAATACACATAACAAATGTGTGTGCGTATGGAAAACAACATCACAAACGTTAATTCACACGTATCCATGTATGACGTCATCATGTTCTACCTCAGATGACGTATCCATGTATGACGTCACCACAATAGCATGCGCTATATCACATGATATATTCATACATCACGTCACAACAATAGTATACACCTATTTATTGGCTATGAGGACAATAGCAAGTTTATTGTTCCCCGAGACACCAACTATTTCCCGACGCGAAGCGAGTCCTTTTCTCTTTGACGAATGTATTATCTGTTCTTAAATAACTTCTTCAATGCTTCTGATTACCTCATTGGTATCTTCAAACCTTTCTTAGCCCCCCGAAATGGCAGAGTATTCGAGTTATATGTGATACATTAAACTAAATCTCAATACGAATGGACAATATTTTTATTGGACTTAAAGAAAGAAGCCACTTCTTCGAGTTAGAGAGACTGATGTTTGATGTAAATTAATAAGACACAATTTTATTTAAAATACAGATGCAATTAATAACTCATGTACATGCACTCTTGTAATTACAATTCATAAAATTGATCGAGCATAGAAAAATATTCTTACCTGATGGGTAACTGTAACCTGAATCATCTTCCTTGATTATCCTAGACTTGCTGGGCATCTCTAAAAACAAACTAGATTACTGTACACACTCATTATATTATGAGCCCACTATAAGCATAACAATATTTAATGACAGTTAAATATCAAAATAAATATGTCAACTGTTGTACAAAACTAACATCTTTAGTGATCAATTAAAATAGCCAAATATGAGCAAAACTAAACCAACGGATAACTGAGACGGTCGACATGTCTTTGTCCAATTGATCTAAAGTATGTTACTGAATCACTGTCAGTTTTAAAATCTGTTCAGAAATACACATAACAAATGTGTGTGCTTATGCAAAACAACATCACAAACGTAAATTCACACGTATCCATGTATGACGTCATCATGTTCTACCTCAGATGACGTATCCATGTATGACGTCACCACAATAGCATGCGCTATATCAGATGACATATTCATACATCACGTCACAACAATAGTATACACCTATTTACTGGCTATGAGGACAATAGCAAGTTTATTGTTCCCCGAAAAACCAACTATTTCCCGACGCGAAGCGAGTCCTTTTCACTTTGATGAAATACATATAATCTTGTGTCCGTGCATGTGATTACTATTGATTTAGCTTATTATTTTTTTCCTTAATTTTTTTTGGAGATGAACAGGAGTTATTAAATGCAATTTTATTTCGACAAATACACACCCTCCAAGATTTGCCAGGTATCGTCGTATTTCGTGGTCATGTGTATGGAATTGAATATATGTCTAGAATGCTAAAAATATCTTTCAATGTTTATGATCTGCCAATCAACAGATTACGTCACACATTTTGACACCTGTTGTATGGTCTGAAAAGTTAATTACATGTGATGAAAGGCACCTAACCTTCATTTCATGGCAAATTCGCTGTATGTCATAGATGTACATTTCTTATTTTTAATGACATAAGAAATATTGTATGCTGTACATCACCTTAGCTACTAAGAATAACTAGCGTCCTCGCTCCGAGTGCAGTGGATCGTGGGTTCAAGCCCCGATCGGATTAAACCAAAGACTATAAAATTGGCATTTCCCTCTTCTCCGCTAAGCACGCAGCATTAAGGAGAACGAGTCATGATTGGTTGTCTAGGAATCAGGATAATGTGTCCGAGTGGGGCGACATATCTATCAACGGACTGTTGTTTCAGTTATCCAGCACTATAAAAATACAACTAAGCGTGTTAGCTTAAGATGAATTGCATCTCATCATCATCTCATTGAAAATTAACTTGTACTCGACATGATATAGCTGAATAACAAAAGTACACCGAGGTAATGTTTTGACAAATTTTGTCGAAAAGGTTTCTCACAAACTCTAAATGTGTTGTTCTGGAAAGTTTGTGTCATAATCTTCATATAATTGTCTGACTTACAATTTTCAATTTTATTGAAGATGTTATTATAGTAGTTTGTCATTGACTTTGTAATAAGATTGCTCAGATCATTTATGCGTCTTTCGTTAATATGCTGAAACAAACAATTACAAACCAAACAAATTAAACAGTTCTCTAAATGCTCTTTTAACCAATAAAAATGTTCTGCCCTTTGCTGACACCCTGCCGCTTTCAAATTCTAATTGGAGCACTGGATTATATATATATACGAAGACAAACTATCTTATGAAAAAAACATTATATTTATCAGCGATAACATTTCTGCATATTTTGTTGCCCCTTACCTGCAAATTTTCACAATTAATTATATTTGTGTCTAATCCACAACCTTAGAAATATGAAATAGAGGTAAGAACATGTATTCATTCGCCGAATTTAGGATGAGGACAGTTTCTTAGCAGACATTCAGTCAACTATATACTTCAAACTCTGCTCTCTCGATACCGATTCTCAGTTTACGGCGTAGTGAAATAGAAAAGTTACAGTCTTCCATTGAACCTTACGCATGTCATGTGGTGTACTCGGTGCACACTATATGATATAGCACTGGGTTCTATGGAGCCACGGTACTTAATTATTGACCTTATATATACACAGAATTAAAGAAACCGGTCATATCTATGTTTTGTTTTCCATTTAATCTGCATGATGTTACAATACTATTAGCTTCAAAGTTGTCCGATTTCTTTCATTCATTAATTAATAGACGAGAAATGACCGTAGGAAGGTAGTATATTTATCAGTTATTTGGGGATTGTTGTTTTTTTCCCTTCTGCATGAAAGTGAATCGTGAGATATACTTATTTAGGTCGCCCGTCCGTCTAAGAACATTGTAAGTGCTGTAGCTATTTACTTTCACATCATAAAATATCAACATTTCAATAGAAATTTTGACCTATCTCTATTCCATAATTTCAAAAATGTTTTTTGTAAGACTTACGTTATGTCCCTTAATAACGTTGAATATATAATGAACATCAACACTCAAATTATTAACATCTATTTTATCAGCAATATAAACCGGTTTCGTACCATTTGGGAACTTTATATTGGAAAGATATGAAAAACAAACTGTAAATTGGTTATATTTCCTTTCTGTGAACAAAACGTGTCTGCTACCTTCCCGGCTTTTTACAAGAGAAAGTATAAATGGCAAGCCGGAAACAGGCTAACCACCGGATTGCCGCAATATATCGGTCAATGAATCTCCAATCATTAATAAAAATACCAAAAACAGATAAACAACATCTCACCTCAAGAAAGGAAATTTCAGAGTTAATGTGACACTAGCTATTCGAGGGGTTGTGTGAATCAGATGTGGATTCTGAAAAATTATCAAGAACTGTTAGAGTACATACAAATAAATCCCTCTCCTCATGCAATAACATTAAAACATTTGACTTCTTTAGCCTCTTTAATACTATTCCCCACCCAAAGGCAAAAATCAGATGAGAAGAATTAGTCCAACTGTGTTTCATACAAATACCTTTTTTATGAATCTTATGCTTCATAATAAAAATACCACTCTGATTCTACAAAAAAGATCTCTGAAACTGATATTCTCTCTTAGTGAAATGATGCGGTCATGCAAGTAAAATACCAACCCTCACATATCACAGGCGAACAGCGTTATAATAAGGAACGCTACATGATAATCTTGAATATTTAATCTCCATGACACAGATGCATATGCATAGTATTAGTCTATTAAAGAGAGTTGATGGCCTCAACCATTATTTAAATATTAGATAGTATACAATGCCATAACAAAAACATAACAGTGAAACAATAGTCAACTCTGAACCATAATCTAATTGCCAAAACCATTTTACGTTATCAGTACGCAATTGACAAAAAGCATATTTCAGCATGTAACCTATTTACCTAAATATTATATGGTTTATAAGATAAATTTATCATTGAAATAAACATAACTATTTTTAAATCTAAGTTAGTACATCAGGTACCCGATGAAGATCATTTCTAACACAAACGTGCCGTGTGCACTTAAGAAAAGAATCCCTTTTTTTTTATTTTTATATTTAATCGAATACTAGTAAATATGTATTTCCTACCCTTATTAGCATAGTGAAAATTGATATCTGTCTGAAAAACTATTTCAATTATGAAAAGAAAGTGTAAGCAGTGATGGTCAACAATTCCACCAATATCAACAAAGCAAACAATCATCTGTCACCTTAACTCACTGAACACAAAAAGGGGGAACACGAGATACTTTAACATCCTCCAATCAAAACACTGTATATATGTGTACATTGTATTGGAAACGTACAGTGTGCCAATTGTCCAGCATTGGCACGGAAAAGTTGTATTACTCACTGTCATCAAAGAGCTCCGATCGAAAATGTTTGGTCAACATCCGGGATATTTTAAAGCGGTATTTTTAAAGAAGACACAGATAATTATCGTAAGTATTTATGAATATACTGTGTATATAATGTTTTGAATTATGATGCTCTATGATTGTTATTATTATCAATTTCATTTATTGTCCAAATATCATTTATTTTTGCAGTATAAAATTAGATTTTTCTATAAGTTATAAGGAATCCGGCATCAAAATCATTACAATCAACTGAAATATCACTATATCTTGCATTTAAGAATGAATTAAATGTTGACAAAAAAGAAAACAAATATTGATGAATGATTGATTTTACTTAGAAATATTATTTTGTTGAGGAAAAGTCAATTAGTAACTAGTTATGCCCTAAAACATGATGTCAGCATATGTTTTTGAAATCCGGCTTGGGCAAAATGTAAACATGTATATCAACCGGTTGGGTCATTTATAAGAAACCGGGTTTATCAGTATGTAAATACCACTGATCTTATTGTTATTGAGCATCATATTGCAATTTAACAATAGTTATGATTAGGAAATATCTCAAAAGCGATAATACTGATCCATAGTATGAATATTCGCCATAGCTGCTAATTTCAGCTACTTTGTACAATACAAATCGTTATTTCTAAGGTAAGTTGCTACTGTCGCGAACACTTGATTTGTTTATTCTTTTTGTGGCAGAGGCATCACTTTAAGTCGCATCAATTAAGTAGTGGGAGATTCTTTTTATAACACAATATTTTAATGTTATACTCGTTGATAACGAAGTAAGTCACTCTGTGAAAATAACTTCGTGGATACGATATCTAAATTTCTTCACAGTGTAATGTTTACATTAACATTACAAATAAATTCCAAAGAAACTGTCAAATTGTCTAAAACGAGCAGAAACAAGCGTTGTTCTTGTCGTTTTTGATTGTGTCCTCTGTGAAGTCCGCGCTTATAGGTTTATAAGCTTATAAGCATAAATGCTGTTACTGTTTCTTACCGTCGCTCAACAGGAATCAGATACCAGAAAAGATATCTTGGTCAGAAACCAAATACAAATGTATGACTAAAAATATTCGGGCAATACAATGTGACTACTCGAATAGAACAAGTGCAGGATAAAAAAAAACATTAACTGGGCAGCAAAGCAATACTATTAAAACATCTTATGTTTCAATCTTGCGATTACCTTCATTTTGTTTGTATAAGCTTCAAATAATTTGATTGCTACATTTATATTATATTGTGAGCTCCATACAGATGTTTGTGTATCTTTACATTCAACATTCATTTACTAGTATCTGCTACATATTAAATTTACTTTACAGATGAAAGCCGTTGAGGAGTCGTTTTGTATTTCTTTCTTTTAATGTTATACAAAAGATCCACATGTAAAATATTTTGACTATGTGCTGGGTATTTTTTTCACAACTTTTATTCATTTAAGACAATTTTCTTTTTTTTCTTTTTATCAATTTGCAAGTCGAATATACCATTGCCAAGTGCTATAATGAACCTTAGATAAATTACAAAAAGTAAACATAATTGTGATATTGAGCTGTTTTCGCTATTCTTTCAATTATTTACATAGACAAAACCGGTTCTACTGAAACACAATCTTGGGACTTAACCGGAAAGTAGTAGCTGACAGAGCCGGAACGAATGTACGTAAATAAGTATTGTGTTTTTCACTGTAGTAAGTCTAAAACTATTCATGGTGGCACGCCAGTGCAAACTATCACGTATATAAGCATTGCAAAGGGTTTGTGTACTTTAATTACACATATAGACTACTTTGTATAGCTTTATTTGATGATTCCAATCTCATCATTAGCATTTTTCATTGTTTATGTCCATAATTTTATCTATATCTGAGTAATATATTAAGTTAGATAACCACAGAAACTTATAGGTAAAAACAAACAAAAATAATCAACCGATAACGACATCTTCTGGATTCAAGATATAATGATATTATATGAGCATAATACTTACTTTTTGTCGTCGCCTGTATGTCAAACATGCCTAATTGACTTGTACCGGAAGATGACAGAACATTTTCGACCGGTGCTCTTTGACGAGAGTGTACCTATAAGACTAGAAACATTGACGTTCTACTCTTACTATGAAGTTGATTGACAAGACAAAATTACTAACAACATAAATTGGTTACCTTCGATAATTTTCTGTGACGGCAATTGTTCACATATATGGGTTTTGACCTCCAAAACCAGTCCATGGATGTCGAAATATAAAATCGAAATATAACATAGCAAAAATCTGCATGTAATGTATATATATTATAAATTTTAAGAAGAAACGCTGAATAACACGAATGGCTCAGACTATTTTACGAACCATAAAACTGATCAAGCATAGAAAAATATTCTTACCTGATGTATAACTGTCATCTGAATCATCTTAAATATCAAAATAAATATATCAACTGTTGTACAAAACTAACATTTTTAGTGATAAATTAAAATAGCCAAATATGAGCAAAACAAAACCAACGGATAACTGAGACGGACGACATGTCTTTGTCCAATTGATCTAAAGTATGTTACTGAATCACTGTCAGTTTTAAAATCTGTTCAAAAAATACATATAACAAATTTGTGTTCTTATAAAAGTCAACATCACAAACATATGACGTCACCACAATAGCATGTGCTACATCAGATGGCATATCCATGTATGACGTCACCACAATAGCATGTGCTACATCTCATGACATACGGTATCCATATATGACGTCACCACAATAGCATGTGTTACATCAGATGAAGTATCCATATATGATGTCACCACAGTAGCATGTGCTACATCAGATGACGTATTCATGTATAATGTCACCACAATAGCATGAGCTACATCACATGATATATCCGTATATGACATCACCACAATAGTATGTGCTACATCAGATGATGTATCCATATATGTCTTTTATGCTCCTTTGGGAACACAGAAGGCCATTTGCCATGTTTTAGAGAACGATTCGTAGGTCCTAAACAGGCTAATCAAAATCAGAAAAGATCACCTAACCTTGAGGGAGGAGAATTTTAGATTTAATATTAAAAATATTATTTAAGAACTGTAAATTACAATATTTAATATATATAATAAGACATGTCAGTGCCGAGACTAAAGTCAGTTAATAAATCAGATTCTTAGACTCAATGGGAATTCTGTAATTTCTGATAGATCCATCAATGCATGATGGCGATCATGGATATATCTGTAGCGGTAATTAGAAGTGTATGTTTCTCATAAATTGTTGTGTTGTCATTGGCAGATGATAGTGAACTGAAGCAGGAACTGCTTACCCTTCAGGAGAATGTGAATTTTCTGTGCAGTGTTTTGTAGATCAATGTTTGTTCTTTTGTCCTTTTCTCTTTGGCGAATGTATTATATCTTCACACTTTTCTTAGCCCCCCGAAATGGCAGAGTATTCGAGTTAAATGTGATAAATTAAAGTAAATCTGAATACGGATGGACCATATTTGTATTGGACTTAAAGAAAGTGACAATTTCTTCCAGTTAGAGAGACTGACGTTGGAGGTAAAATAAAAAGACAAACATTTATTTAAAATACAGATGCAATTAATAACTCATGTACATGCACTGTTGTTATTACATTTGATAAAACTGATCAAGCATAGAAAAATATTCTTACCTGATAGGTACAAGTAATCTGAATCATCTTTCTTCATTATCATAGGCTTGCTGGTCATCTCTAAAAACAAACTAGATAATTGTACACAGTCATTATATCATGAGACCACTTTAACCATAACAATATTTAATGACAGTTAAATATCAAAATAAATATGTCAACTGTTGTGCAAAACTAACATCTTTAGTGATCAATTAAAATAACCAAATATGAGCAAAACTAAACCAACGGATAACTGAGACGGTTGACATGTCTTTGTCCAATTGATCTAAAGTATGTTACTGAATCACTGTCAGTTTTAAAATCTGTTCAATAAATACATATAAGAAATTTGTGTACTTATACAAAACAACAACACAAACGTAAATTCACACGTATCCATGTATGACGTCATCCTGTGCTACCTCAGATGACGTATCCATGTATGACGTCACCACAATAGCATGTGCTATATCACATGACATATTCATACATCACGTCACAACAATAGTATACACCTATGTACTGGCTATGAGGACAATAAACTTGCTATTGTCAGAATAGCCAGTAATTAAGTGTTTTATTATTCCAAAGGCAATCTAGGAAATCTGAGAAAATATGGCTATTAAAAAGATACAAATAGAAGTTCTTAATAGTAATATTAAGAAAAAATATCAACAATAAAGATGTTTTATCAAAAATTCTAGCCAGTTTAAAGAATTGATCAACAAGATTAAAGTCAATTAAAGTCACTGTTCATTGTTTGTCAAAATACTCCTTGGAGAGGGAGGCAAATCGACCTGCTTCAACAGATGCCATGCTATCGTCTGGTTAACAAATAATCGTATCTCTCAGACATGTAGGTGCATGTACGTTAAAACACGAAAGAGCCGAACCATAAAAGCGCGGGAAAACGTATGCTGTTTGAACTGAACTATTTCCCTAGGGATAATAGTCATGATTAGTCATCACAACTATTTAAACAAAGTCAGCAATTGGATTGTTTTGTGCAAAATAGTAATGTTATCTGCATTTAATTTTATAAAGAAAATATATACTGAGGTATAATAACATGTGCTACATCAGATGATATATCCATATATGATGTCACCACAATAGCATGTGCCACAGCAGATGACATATCCATATATGACGTCACCACAATAGCATGTGCTACATCATATGACATATTCATGTATGACGTCACCACAATAGCATGTGCTACATCTCATGGCATACCGGTATCCATATATGACATCAAGACAATAGCATGTGCTATATCAGATGACATATCCATCTATGACGTCACCACAATGACATGTGCTACATCTCATGACATACCGGTATCCATATATGAACTTCACCACAATAGCATGTGCTACATCAGATGAAGTATCCATATATGATGTCACCACAGTAGCATGTGCTACATCAGATGACGTATTCATGTATAATGTCACCACAATAGCATGAGCTACACCACATGATATATCCGTATATGACATCACCACAATAGTATGTGCTACATCAGATGATATATCCATATATGACGTCACCACAATAGCATGTGCTACATCTCATAAGATATCCATATATGACGTCACCACAATAGGATGTGCTACATCAGATGATGTATCCATATATGGCCTTTATACTTCTTTGGGAACACAGAAGGCCATTTGTCATGTTTTAGAGAACGATTCGTAGGTACTAAACAGGCTAATCAAAATCAGAAAAGGTCACCTAACCTTGAGGGAGGAGAATTTTAGATTTAATATTAAAAATATTATTTAAGAACTGTATATTTCAATATTTAACATATATAATAAGAGATGTCAGTGCCGAGACTAAAGTCAGTAAACAAATCAGATTCTTAGACGCAATGGGAATTCTGTAATTTCTCGTAGATCCATCAATGCATGATGGCGATCATGGATAATTTGTAGCGGTAATACAAGCTATAAATTGTTGTTTTGTCATTGGCAGAAGATAGTGAAGCAGGAACTCTTACCGTTCAGGAGAATGTGAATTCATCCCAGGCTTAGTGGATTTCGTATTTCTCAATCTTAAATTTACTGTGCAGTGTTTTGTAGATCATTGTTTGTTCTTTTGTCCTTTTCTCTTTGGCGAATGTATTATATCTTCACACTTTTCTTAGCCCTCCGAAATTGCAGAGTATTCGAGTTAAATGTGATAAATTAAGCTAAATCTTAATACGAATGGAGCATATTTTTACTGGACTTAAAGAAAGAAACCATTTCTTCGAGCTAGAGAGACTGATGTTTGACGTAAAATAATAAGACACAAATTTATTTAAAATACAGATGCAATTAATAACTCATATACATGTACTCTTGTAATTACAATTGATAAAACTGATCAATCATAGAAAAATATTCTTACCTGATAAGGAAGAACAATTTGAATAATCATGCTCGATTTTCTTAGGTTTGCAGCCCTCCTCTAAAAAAAAACTAGGTAATTGTACACAGTCATTATATTATCAGACCACTATAAGCATAACAATATTTAATGAGAGTTAAATATCAAAATAAATATGTCAACTGTTGTACAAAGCTAACATCTTTAATGATATATTAAAATAGCCAAATATGAGCAAAACAAAACCAACGGATAGCTGAGATGGTCGACATGTCTTTGTCCAATTGATCTAAAGTATGTTACTGAATCACTGTCAGTTTTAAAATCTGTTCAATAAATACATATAGCAAATTTGTGTACTTATACAAAACAACATCAGAAGCATAAATTCACACGTATCCATGTATGACGTCACCACAGTATCATGTGCTACATCAGATGACGTATCCATGTATTATATCACCACACTAGCCTTTGCTACATCAGATGTCATCCATGAATGACGTCACCACAATAGCATGTGCTACATCTCATGATATACCGGTATCCATATATGACGTCACCACAATAACATGTGCTACATCAGATGACATCCATATATGATGTCACCACAATAGCATGTGCTACATGAGATGACATATCAATGTATGACGTCACCACAATAGCATGTGCTACATCAGATGACATATCAATGTATGACGTCACCACAATAGCATGTGCTACATCAGATGAAGTATCCATATATGATATCACCACAGTAGCATGTGCTACATCAGATGACGTATCCATGTATAATGTCACCACAATAGCATAAGCTACATCACATGACATATCCATATATGACATCACCACAATAGTATGTGCTACATCAGATGATGTATCCATATATGAATAAACTAAAGATTCTGATAAATAATCCACTGTCTGAACAATAGTGTGACGTCAGAGAAATGTATTATCAATGGTATATTTATCATATGGGTTGATTGACTGAATTTTGATGCTCAACGCCACTTTCAGCAATATTTCAGCTATATCATGGCGACCAGTTGTAGTGGTGGAAGAAGCGGGAATACCCGGAGTGAACCACCGACCATGGGCAAGCAACTGGAAAACTTTTTCACTTGCGTCTGCGAGTCTAGACCACTCTTTTTTGTAATTTACAAAGCCCGGCGCGAACCCACGTTATATTGGTAATAGGCTTGTATGAGTTGTTATGTAATCCAACTACCTAACTCATTGAGCCACCCGGGCCCTTTATCATATGGGTGTAATCATTATATAATACCGGTATATACATTTAAAACATTAATATATGACGTAACCACAGTAGCATGTGCTACATCAGATGAAAGTGAATTAAATTTGTTTTTGTATGAAATTTCATAATTAATCTATATCTGGGTTAATTTAATGATATTCATTTTTGCCTGAATTCCCTATTTTTTTAAATCTAGGAGATATGAGATATGAGATATGCTCAGCACGAAACAGATGGAAAGACCCGCTAAAGATTACTGTACACACTCATTATATTATGAGCCCATTATAAGCATAACAATATTTAATGACAGTTAAATATCAAAATAAATATGTCAACTGTTGAACAAAACTAACATCTTTAGTGATCAATTAAAATAGCCAAATATGAGCAAAACTAAACCAACGAATTACTGAGACGGTCGACATGAATTTCTCCAATTGATCTAAAGTATGTTACTGAATCACTGTCAGTTTTAAAATCTGTTCAAGAAATACACATAACATATGTGTGTGCATATGCAAAACAACATCACAAACGTAAATTCACACGTATCCATGTATGACGTCATCATGTTCTACCTCAGATGACGTATCCATATATGACGTCACCACAATAGCATGCGCTATATCACATGACATATTCATACATCACGTCACAACAATAGTATACACCTATTTACTCGCTATGAGGACAATAGCAAGTTTATTGTTCCCCGAGACACCAACTATTTCCCGACGCGAACCGAGTCCTTTTCTCTTTGACGAATGTATTATCTGTTCTTAAATAGCTTCTTCAATGCTTCTGATTACCTCATTGGTATCTTCAAGCCTTTCTTAGCCTCCCGAAATGGCAGAGTATTCGAGTTAAATGTGATACATTAAACTAAATCTCAATACGAATGGACCATATTTTTATTGGACTTAAAGAAAGAAATCACTTCTTCGAGTTAGAGAGACTGATGTTTGACGTAAAATAATAAGACACAAATTTATTTAAAATACAGATGCAATTAATAACTCATGTACATGCACTCTTGTAATTACAATTGATAAAACTGATCAAGCATAGAAAAATATTCTTACCTGATAGGGAAGACCAATTTGAGTAATCATGCTCGATTTTCTTAGGCTTGCAGCCCTCCTCTAAAAAAAAACTAGGTAATTGTACACAGTCATTATATTATCAGACCACTATAAGCATAACAATATTTAATGACAGTTAAATATCAAAATAAATATGTCAACTGTTGTACAAAGCTAACATCTTTAATGATATATTAAAATAGCCAAATATGAGCAAAACTAAACCAACGGATAGCTGAGATGGTCGACATGTCTTTGTCCAATTGATCTAAAGTATGTTACTGAATCACTGTCAGTTTTAAAATCTGTTCAATAAATACATATAGTAAATTTGTGTACTTATACAAAACAACATCAGAAACATAAATTCACACGTATCCATGTATGACGTCACCACAGTATCATGTGCTACATCAGATGACGTATCCATGTATTATATCACCACAATAGCATTTGCTACATCAGATGACATCCATGAATGACGTCACCACAATAGCATGTGCTACATCTCATGATATACCGGTATCCATATATGACGTCACCACAATAACATGTGCTACATCAGATGACATCCATATATGATGTCACCACAATATCATGTGCTACATGAGATGACATATCAATGTATGACGTCACCACAATAGCATGTGCTACATCAGATGACATATCAATGTATGACGTCACCACAATAGCATGTGCTACATCAGATGAAGTATCCATATATGATATCACCACAGTAGCATGTGCTACATCAGATGACGTATCCATGTATAATGTCACCACAATAGCATAAGCTACATCACATGACATATCCATATATGACATCACCACAATAGTATGTGCTACATCCATGATGTATCCATATATGAATAAACTAAAGATTCTGATAAATAATCCACTGTCTGAACAATAGTGTGACGTCAGAGAAATGTATTATCAATGGTATATTTATCATATGGGTTGATTGACTGAATTTTGGTGCTTAACGCCACTTTCAGCAATATTTCAGCTATATCATGGCGACCAGTTTTAGTGGTGGAAGAAGCGGGAATACCCGGAGTGAACCACCGACCATGGGCAAGCAACTGGAAAACTTTTTCATTTGCGTCTGCGAGTCAAGACCACTCTTTTTTTGTAATTTACAAAGCCCGGCGCGAACCCACGTTATATTGGTGATAGGTTTGTATGAGTTGTTATGTAATCCAACTACCTAACTCATTGAGCCACCCGGGCCCTTTATCATATGGGTGTAATCATTATATAATACCGGTATATACATTTAAAACATTAATATATGACGTAACCACAGTAGCATGTGCTACATCAGATGAAAGTGAATTAAATTTGTTTTTGTATGAAATTTCATCATTAATCTATACCTGGGTTAATTTAATGATATTCATTTTTGCCTGAATTCCCTATTTTTTTTAAATCTAGGAGATATGAGATATGAGATATGCTCAGCACGAAACAGATGGAAAGACCCGCTAACGATTACTGTACACACTCATTATATTATGAGCCCACTATAAGCATAACAATATTTAATGACAGTTAAATATCAAAATAAATATGTCAACTGTTGTACAAAATTAACATCTTTAGTGATCAATTAAAATAGCCAAATATGAGCAAAACTAAACCAACGAATAACTGAGACGGTCGACATGTCTTTCTCCAATTGATCTAAAGTATGTTACTGAATCACTGTCAGTTTTAAAATCAGTACAAGAAATACACATAACATATGTGTGTGCTTATGCAAAACAACATCACAAACGTAAATTCACACGTATCCATGTATGACGTCATCATGTTCTACCTCAGATGACGTATCCATGTATGACGTCACCACAATAGCATGCGCTATATCACATGACATATTCATACATCACGTCACAACAATAGTATACACCTATTTACTGGCTATGAGGACAATAGCAAGTTTATTGTTCCCCGAGACACCAACTATTTCCCGACGCGAACCGAGTCCTTTTCTCTTTGACGAATGTTACTGAATCACTGTCAGTTTTAAAATCTGTTCAATAAATACAAATAGCAAATTTGTGTACTTATACAAAACAACATCAGAAACATAAATTCACACGTATCCATGTATGACGTCACCACAGTATCATGTGCTACATCAGATGACGTATCCATGTATTATATCACCGCAATAGTATTTGCTACATCAGATGACATCCATGAATGACGTCACCACAATAGCATGTGCTACATCTCATGATATACCGGTATCCATATATGACGTCACCACAATAACATGTGCTACATCAGATGACATCCATATATGATGTCACCACAATAGCATGTGCTACATGAGATGACATATCAATGTATGACGTCACCACAATAGCATGTGCTACATCAGATGACATATCAATGTATGACGACGTCACCACAATAGCATGTGCTACATCAGATGAAGTATCCATATATGATATCACCACAGTAGCATGTGCTACATCAGATGACGTATCCATGTATAATGTCACCACAATAGCATAAGCTACATCACATGACATATCCATATATGACATCACCACAATAGTATGTGCTATATCAGATGATGTATCCATATATGAATAAACTAAAGATTCTGATAAATAATCCACTGTCTGAACAATAGTGTGACGTCAGAGAAATGTATTATCAATGGTATATTTATCATATGGGTTGATTGACTGAATTTTGGTGCTCAACGCCACTTTCAGCAATATTTCAGCTATATCATGGCGACCAGTTTTAGTGGTGGAAGAAGCGGGAATACCCGGAGTGAACCACCGACCATGGGCAAGCAACTGGTAAACTTTTTCACTTGCGTCTGCGAGTCTAGACCACTCTTTTTTGTAATTTACAAAGCCCGGCGCGAACCCACGTTATATTGGTGATAGGTTTGTATGAGTTGTTATGTAATCCAACTACCTAACTCATTGAGCCACCCGGGCCCTTTATCATATGGGTGTAATCATTATATAATACCGGTATATACATTTAAAACATTAATATATGACGTAACCACAGTAGCATGTGCTACATCAGATGAAAGTGAATTAAATTTGTTTTTGTATGAAAATTCATAATTAATCTATACCTGGGTTAATTTAATGATATTCATTTTTGCCTGAATTCCCTATTTTTTTTAAATCTAGGAGATATGAGATATGAGATATGCTCAGCACGAAACAGATGGAAAGACCCGCTAAAGATTACTGTACACACTCATTATATTATGAGCCCACTATAAGCATAACAATATTTAATGACAGTTAAATATCAAAATAAATATGTCAACTGTTGTACAAAACTAACATCTTTAGTGATCAATTAAAATAGCCAAATATGAGCAAAACTAAACCAACGAATTACTGAGACGGTCGACATGAATTTCTCCAATTGATCTAAAGTATGTTACTGAATCACTGTCAGTTTTAAAATCTGTTCAAGAAATACACATAACATATGTGTGTGCTTATGCAAAACAACATCACAAACGTAAATTCACACGTATCCATGTATGACGTCATCATGTTCTACCTCAGATGACGTATCGATGCATAACGTCACCACAATAGCATGCGCTATATCACATGACATATTCATACATCACGTCACAACAATAGTATACACCTATTTACTGGCTATGAGGACAATAGCAAGTTTATTGTTCGCCGAGACACCAACTATTTCCCGACGCGAAGCGAGTCCTTTTCTCTTTGACGAATGTATTATCTGCTCTTAAATAGCTTCTTCAATGCTTCTGATTACCTCATTGGTATCTTCAAGCCTTTCTTAGCCCCCCGAAATGGCAGAGTATTCGAGTTAAATGTGATACATTAAACTAAATCTCAATACGAATGGACCATATTTTTATTGGACTTAAAGAAAGAAGCCACTTCTTCGAGTTAGAGAGACTGATGTTTGAGGTAAATTAATAAGACACAATTTTATTTAAAATACAGATGTAATTAATAACTCATGTACATGAACTCTTGTAATTACAATTGATAAAATTGATCGAGCATAGAAAAATATTCTTAATTGGTATGTAACGGTAATCTGAATAATCTTCCTTGATTATCATAGACTTGCTGGTCATCTCTAAAAACAAACTAGATTACTGTATTCATACATCACACCACAACAATAGTATACACCTATTTACTGGCTATGAGGACAATAGCAAGTTTATTGTTCGCCGAGACACCAACTATTTCCCGACGCGAAGCGAGTCCTTTTCTCTTTGATGAAATACATATAATCTTGTGTTCGTGCATGTGATTACTATTGATTTAACTTATTATTTTTTTCCTTAATTTTTTAGGAGATGAACGGGAGTTATTAAATGAAATTTTATTTCGACAAATACACACCCTCCAAGATTTGCCAGGTATCGTCGTATTTCGTGGTCATGTGTATGGAATTGAATATATGTCTAGAATGCTTAAATTATCAATGTTTATGATCTGCCAATCAACAGATTACGTCACACATTTTGACACCTGTTGTACGGTCTGAAAAGTTAATTACATGTGATCAAAGGCACTTAACCTTCATTTCATGGCAAATTCGCTGTATGTCATAGATGTACATTTCTTATTTTTAATGACATAAGAAATATTGTATGCTGTACATCACCTTAGCTACTAAGAATAACTAGCGTGCTCGCCCCGAGTGCAGTAGATCGTGGGTTCAAGCCCCGATCGGATCAAACCAAAGACTATGAAATTGGCATTTCCTTCTTCTCCGCTAAGCACGCAGCATTAAGGAGAACGAGTCATGATTGGTTGTCTAGGAATCAGGATATTATGTCCGAGTGGGGCGACATGTCTATCAACGGACTGTTGTTTCAGTTATCCAGCACTATAAAAATACAACTAAGCGTGTTAGCTTAAGATGAATTGCATCTCATCATCATCTCATTGAAAATTAACTTGTACTCGACATGATATAGCTGAATAACAAAAGTACACCGAGGTAATTTTTTGACAAATTTTGACGAAAATGTTGCTCACAAACTCTAAATGTGTTGTTCTGGAAAGTTTGTGTCATAATCTTCATATAATTGTCTGGCTTACAGTTTTCAATTTTATTGAAGATGTTATTATAGTAGTTTGTCATTGACTTTGTAATAAGATTGCTCAGATCATTTATGCGTCTTTCATTAATATGCTGAAGCAAACAATTACAAACCAAACAAATTAAACAGTTCTCTAAATGCTCTTTTAACCAATAAAAATGTTCTGCCCTTTGCTGACACCCTGCCGCTTTCAAATTCTAACTGGAGCACTGGATTATATATATATACGAAGACAAACTATCTTATTAAAAAACCCATTATATTTATCAGCGATAACATTTCTGCATATTTTGTTGCCCCTTACCTGCAAATTTTCACAATTAATTATATTTGTGTCTAATCCACAACCGTAGAAATATGAAATAGAGGTAAGAACATGTATTCATTCGCCGAATTTAGGATGAGGACAGTTTCTTAGCAGACATCCAGTCAACTACATACTTCAAACTCTGCTCTCTCGATACCGATTCTCAGTTTACGGCGTAGTGAAATAGAAAAGTTACAGTCTTCCATTGAACCTAACGCATGTCATGTGGTGTACTCGGTGCACACTATATGATATAGCACTGGGTTCTATGGTGCCACGGTACTTAATTATTGACCTTATATATATACAGAATTAAAGAAACCGGTCACATCTATGTTTTGTTTTCCATTTAATCTGCATGATGTTACAATACTTTTAGCTTCAAAGTTGTACGATTTCTTTCATTCATTAATTAATAGACGAGAAATGACCGTAGTGGATCGTGAGATATACTTATTTAGGTCGCCCGTCCGTCTAAGAACATTGTAAGTGCTGTAGCTATTTACTTTCACATCATAAAATATCAACATTTCAATAGAAATTTTGACCTATCTCTCTTCCATAATTTCAAAAATGTTTTTTGTAAGACTTACGTTATGTCCCTTAATAACGTTGAATATATAATGAACATCAACACTCAAATTATTAACATCTATTCTATCAGCAATATAAACCGGTTTCGTACCATTTGGGAACTTTATATTGGAAAGATATGAAAAACAAACTGTAAATTGGTTGTATTTCCTTTCTGTGAACAAAACGTGTCTGCTACCTTCCCGGCTTTTTACAAGAGAAAGTATAAATGGCAAGCCGGAAACAGGCTAACCACCGGATTGCCGCAATATATCGGTCAATGAATCTCCAATCATTTATAAAAATACCAAAAACAGATAAACAACATCTCACCTCAAGAAAGGAAATTTCAGAGTTAATGTGACACTAGCTATTCGAGGGGTTGTGTGAATCAGATGTGGATTCTGAAAAATTATCAAGAACTGTTAGAGTACATACAAATAAATCCCTCTCCTCGTGCAATAACATTAAAACATTTGACTTCTTTAGCCTCTTTAATACTATTCCCCACCCAAAGGCAAAAATCAGATGAGAAGAATTAGTCCAACTGTGTTTCATACAAATACCTTTTTTATGAATCTTATGCTTCATAATAAAAATACCACTCTGATTCTACAAAAAAGATCTCTGAAACTGATATTCTCTCTTAGTGAAATGATGCGGTCATGCAAGTAAAATACCAACCCTCACATATCACAGGCGAACAGCGTTATAATAAGGAACGCTACATGATAATCTTGAATATTTAATCTCCATGACACAGATGCATATGCATAGTATTAGTTCTATTAAAGAGAGTTGATGGCCTCAACCATTATTTAAATATTAGATAGTATACAATGCCATAACAAAAACATAACAGTGAAACAATAGTCAACTCTGAACCATAATCTAATTGCCAAAACCATTTTACGTTATCAGTACGCAATTGACAGAAAGCATATTTCAGCATGTAACCTATTTACCTAAATATTATATGGTTTATAAGATAAATTTATCATTGAAATAAACATAACTATTTTTAAATCTAAGTTAGTACATCAGGTACCCGATGAAGATCATTTCTAACACAAACGTGCCGTGTGCACTTAAGAAAAGAATCCCTTTTTTTAAATTTTTATATTTAATCGAATACTAGTAAATATGTATTTCCTACCCTTATTAGCATAGTGAAAATTGATATCTGTCTGAAAAACTATTTCAATTATGAAAAGAAAGTGTAAGCAGTGATGGTCAACAATTCCACCAATATCAACAAAGCAAACAATCATCTGTCACCTTAACTCACTGAACACAAAAAGGGGGAACACGAGATACTTTAACATCCTCCAATCAAAACACTGTATATATGTGTACATTGTATTGGAAACGTACAGTGTGCCAATTGTCCAGCATTGGCACGGAAAAGTTGTATTACTCACTGTCATCAAAGAGCTCCGATCGAAAATGTTTGGTCAACATCCGGGATATTTTAAAGCGGTATTTTTAAAGAAGACACAGATAATTATCGTAAGTATTTATGAATATACTGTGTATATAATGTTTTGAATTATGATGCTCTATGATTGTTATTATTATCAATTTCATTTATTGTCCAAATATCATTTATTTTTGCAGTATAAAATTAGATTTTTCTATAAGTTATAAGGAATCCGGCATCAAAATCATTACAATCAACTGAAATATCACTATATCTTGCATTTAAGAATGAATTAAATGTTGACAAAAAAGAAAACAAATATTGATGAATGATTGATTTTACTTAGAAATATTATTTTGTTGAGGAAAAGTCAATTAGTAACTAGTTATACCCTAAAACATGATGTCAGCATATGTTTTTGAAATCCGGCTTGGGCAAAATGTAAACATGTATACAAACCGGTTGGGTCATTTATAAGAAACCGGGTTTATCAGTATGTAAATACCACTGATCTTATTGTTATTGAGCATCATATTGCAATTTAACAATAGTTATGATTAGGAAATATCTCAAAAGCGATAATACTGATCCATAGTATGAATATTCGCCATAGCTGCTAATTTCAGCTACTTTGTACAATACAAATCGTTATTTCTAAGGTAAGTTGCTACTGTCGCGAACACTTGATTTGTTTATTCTTTTTGTGGCAGAGGCATCACTTTAAGTCGCATCAATTAAGTAGTGGGAGATTCTTTTTATAACACAATATTTTAATGTTATACTCGTTGATAACGAAGTAAGTCACTCTGTGAAAATAACTTCGTGGATACGATATCTAAATTTCTTCACAGTGTAATGTTTACATTAACATTACAAATAAATTCCAAAGAAACTGTCAAATTGTCTAAAACGAGCAGAAACAAGCGTTGTTCTTGTCGTTTTTGATTGTGTCCTCTGTGAAGTCCGCGCTTATAGGTTTATAAGCTTATAAGCATAAATGCTGTTACTGTTTCTTACCGTCGCTCAACAGGAATCAGGTACCAGAAAAGATATCTTGGTCAGAAACCAAATACAAATGTATGTCTAAAAATATTCGGGCAATACAATGTGACTACTCGAATAGAACAAGTGCAGGATAAAAAAAAACATTAACTGGGCAGCAAAGCAATACTATTAAAACATCTTATGTTTCAATCTTGCGATTACCTTCATTTTGTTTGTATAAGCTTCAAATAATTTGATTGCTACATTTATATTATATTGTGAGTTCCATACAGATGTTTGTGTATCTTTACATTCAACATTCATTTACTAGTATCTGCTACATATTAAATTTACTTTACAGATGAAAGCCGTTGAGGAGTCGTTTTGTATTTCTTTCTTTTAATGTTATACAAAAGATCCACATGTAAAATATTTTGACTATGTGCTGGGGTTTTTTTTCACAACTTTTATTCATTTAAGACAATTTTCTTTTTTTTCTTTTTATCAATTTGCAAGTCGAATATACCATTGCCAAGTGCTATAATGAACCTTAGATAAATTACAAAAAGTAAACATAATTGTGATATTGAGCTGTTTTCGCTATTCTTTCAATTATTTACATAGACAAAACCGGTTCTACTGAAACACAATCTTGGGACTTAACCGGAAAGTAGTAGCTGACAGAGCCGGAACGAATGTACGTAAATAAGTATTGTGTTTTTCACTGTAGTAAGTTTAAAACTATTCATGGTGGCACGCCAGTGCAAACTATCGCGTATATAAGCATTGCAAAGGGTTTGTGTACTTTAATTACACATATAGACTACTTTGTATAGCTTTATTTGATGATTCCAATCTCATCATTAGCATTTTTCATTGTTTATGTCCATAATTTTATCTATATCTGAGTAATCTATTAAGTTAGATAACCACAGAAACTTATAGGTAAAAACAAACAAAAATAATCAACCGATAACGACATCTTCTGGATTCAAGATATAATGATATTATATGAGCATAATACTTACTTTTTGTCGTCGCCTGTATGTCAAACATGCCTAATTGACTTGTACCGGAAGATGACAGAACATTTTCGACCGGTGCTCTTTGACGAGAGTGTAACTATAAGACTAGAAACATTGACGTTCTACTCTTACTATGAAGTTGATTGACAAGACAAAATTACTAACAACATAAATTGGTTACCTTCGATAATTTTCTGTGACGGCAATTGTTCACATATATGGGTTTTGACCTCCAAAACCAGTCCATGGATGTCGAAATATAAAATCGAAATATAACATAGCAAAAATCTGCATGTAATGTATATATATTATTAATTTTAAGAAGAAACGCTGAATAACACGAATGGCTCAGACTATTTTACGAACCATAAAACTGATCAAGCATAGAAAAATATTCTTACCTGATGTATAACTGTCATCTGAATCATCTTAAATATCAAAATAAATATATCAACTGTTGTACAAAACTAACATTTTTAGTGATAAATTAAAATAGCCAAATATGAGCAAAACAAAACCAACGGATAACTGAGACGGACGACATGTTTTTGTCCAATTGATCTAAAGTATGTTACTGAATCACTGTCAGTTTTAAAATCTGTTCAAAAAATACATATAACAAATTTGTGTTCTTATAAAAGTCAACATCACAAACATATGACGTCACCACAATAGCATGTGCTACATCAGATGGCATATCCATGTATGACGTCACCACAATAGCATGTGCTACATCTCATGACATACGGTATCCATATATGACGTCACCACAATAGCATGTGCTACATCAGATGAAGTATCCATATATGATGTCACCACAGTAGCATGTGCTACATCAGATGACGTAATCATGTATAATGTCACCATAATAGCATGAGCTACATCACATGATATATCCGTATATGACATCACCACAATAGTATGTGCTACATCAGATGATGTATCCATATATGTCTTTTATGCTCCTTTGGGAACACAGAAGGCCATTTGCCATGTTTTAGAGAACGATTCGTAGGTCCTAAACAGGCTAATCAAAATCAGAAAAGATCACCTAACCTTGAGGGAGGAGAATTTTAGATTTAATATTAAAAATATTATTTAAGAACTGTAAATTACAATATTTAATATATATAATAAGACATGTCAGTGCCGAGACTAAAGTCAGTTAATAAATCAGATTCTTAGACGCAATGGGAATTCTGTAATTTCTGATAGATCCATCAATGCATGATGGCGATCATGGATATATCTGTAGCGGTAGGAGAATGTGAATTTTCTGTGCAGTGTTATGTAGATCAATGTTTGTTCTTTTGTCCTTTTCTCTTTGGCGAATGTATTATATCTTCACACTTTTCTTAGCCCCCCGAAATGGCAGAGTATTCGAGTTAAATGTGATAAATTAAAGTAAATCTGAATACGGATGGACCATATTTGTATTGGACTTAAAGAAAGTGACAATTTCTTCGAGTTAGAGAGACTGACGTTGGAGGTAAAATAAAAAGACAAACATTTATTTAAAATACAGATGCAATTAATAACTCATGTACATGCACTGTTGTTATTACATTTGATAAAACTGATCAAGCATAGAAAAATATTCTTACCTGATAGGTACAAGTAATCTGAATCATCTTTCTTCATTATCATAGGCTTGCTGGTCATCTCTAAAAACAAACTAGATAATTGTACACAGTCATTATATCATGAGACCACTTTAACCATAACAATATTTAATGACAGTTAAATATCAAAATAAATATGTCAACTGTTGTGCAAAACTAACATCTTTAGTGATCAATTAAAATAACCAAATATGAGCAAAACTAAACCAACGGATAACTGAGACGGTTGACATGTCTTTGTCCAATTGATCTAAAGTATGTTACTGAATCACTGTCAGTTTTAAAATCTGTTCAATAAATACATATAAGAAATTTGTGTACTTATACAAAACAACATCACAAACGTAAATTCACACGTATCCATGTATGACGTCATCCTGTGCTACCTCAGATGACGTATCCATGTATGACGTCACCACAATAGCATGTGCTATATCACATGACATATTCATACATCACGTCACAACAATAGTATACACCTATGTACTGGCTATGAGGACAATAAACTTGCTATTGTCAGAATAGCCAGTAATTAAGTGTTTTATTATTCCAAAGGCAATCTAGGAAATCTGAGAAAATATGGCTATTAAAAAGATACAAATAGAAGTTCTTAATAGTAATATTAAGAAAAAATATCAACAATAAAGATGTTTTATCAAAAATTCTAGCCAGTTTAAAGAATTGATCAACAAGATTAAAGTCAATTAAAGTCACTGTTCATTGTTTGTCAAAATACTCCTTGGAGAGGGAGGCAAATCGACCTGCTTCAACAGATGCCATGCTATCGTCTGGTTAACAAATAATCGTATCTCTCAGACATGTAGGTGCATGTACGTTAAAACACGAAAGAGCCGAACCATAAAAGCGCGGGAAAACGTATGCTGTTTGAACTGAACTATTTCCCTAGGGATAATAGTCATGATTAGTCATCACAACTATTTAAACAAAGTCAGCAATTGGATTGTTTTGTGCAAAATAGTAATGTTATCTGCATTTAATTTTATAAAGAAAATATATACTGAGGTATAATAACATGTGCTACATCAGATGATATATCCATATATGATGTCACCACAATAGCATGTGCCACAGTAGATGACATATCCATATATGACGTCACCACAATAGCATGTGCTACATCATATGACATATTCATGTATGACGTCACCACAATAGCATGTGCTACATCTCATGGCATACCGGTATCCATATATGACATCAAGACAATAGCATGTGCTATATCAGATGACATATCCATCTATGACGTCACCACAATGACATGTGCTACATCTCATGACATACCGGTATCCATATATGAACTTCACCACAATAGCATGTGCTACACCACATGATATATCCGTATATGACATCACCACAATAGTATGTGCTACATCAGATGATATATCCATATATGACGTCACCACAATAGCATGTGCTACATCTCATGAGATATCCATATATGACGTCACCACAATAGGATGTGCTACATCAGATGATGTATCCATATATGGCCTTTATACTTCTTTGGGAACACAGAAGGCCATTTGTCATGTTTTAGAGAACGATTCGTAGGTACTAAACAGGCTAATCAAAATCAGAAAAGGTCACCTAACCTTGAGGGAGGAGAATTTTAGATTTAATATTAAAAATATTATTTAAGAACTGTATATTTCAATATTTAACATATATAATAAGAGATGTCAGTGCCGAGACTAAAGTCAGTAAACAAATCAGATTCTTAGACGCAATGGGAATTCTGTAATTTCTCGTAGATCCATCAATGCATGATGGCGATCATGGATAATTTGTAGCGGTAATACAAGCTATAAATTGTTGTTTTGTCATTGGCAGAAGATAGTGAAGCAGGAACTCTTACCGTTCAGGAGAATGTGAATTCATCCCAGGCTTAGTGGATTTCGTATTTCTCAATCTTAAATTTACTGTGCAGTGTTTTGTAGATCATTGTTTGTTCTTTTGTCCTTTTCTCTTTGGCGAATGTATTATATCTTCACACTTTTCTTAGCCCTCCGAAATTGCAGAGTATTCGAGTTAAATGTGATAAATTAAGCTAAATCTTAATACGAATGGAGCATATTTTTACTGGACTTAAAGAAAGAAACCATTTCTTCGAGCTAGAGAGACTGATGTTTGACGTAAAATAATAAGACACAAATTTATTTAAAATACAGATGCAATTAATAACTCATATACATGTACTCTTGTAATTACAATTGATAAAACTGATCAATCATAGAAAAATATTCTTACCTGATAAGGAAGAACAATTTGAATAATCATGCTCGATTTTCTTAGGCTTGCAGCCCTCCTCTAAAAAAAAACTAGGTAATTGTACACAGTCATTATATTATCAGACCACTATAAGCATAACAATATTTAATGACAGTTAAATATCAAAATAAATATGTCAACTGTTGTACAAAGCTAACATCTTTAATGATATATTAAAATAGCCAAATATGAGCAAAACAAAACCAACGGATAGCTGAGATGGTCGACATGTCTTTGTCCAATTGATCTAAAGTATGTTACTGAATCACTGTCAGTTTTAAAATCTGTTCAATAAATACATATAGCAAATTTGTGTACTTATACAAAACAACATCAGAAGCATAAATTCACACGTATCCATGTATGACGTCACCACAGTATCATGTGCTACATCAGATGACGTATCCATGTATCATATCACCACACTAGCCTTTGCTACATCAGATGACATCCATGAATGACGTCACCACAATAGCATGTGCTACATCTCATGATATACCGGTATCCATATATGACGTCACCACAATAACATGTGCTACATCAGATGACATCCATATATGATGTCACCACAATAGCATGTGCTACATGAGATGACATATCAATGTATGACGTCACCACAATAGCATGTGCTACATCAGATGACATATCAATGTATGACGTCACCACAATAGCATGTGCTACATCAGATGAAGTATCCATATATGATATCACCACAGTAGCATGTGCTACATCAGATGACGTATCCATGTATAATGTCACCACAATAGCATAAGCTACATCACATGACATATCCATATATGACATCACCACAATAGTATGTGCTACATCAGATGATGTATCCATATATGAATAAACTAAAGATTCTGATAAATAATCCACTGTCTGAACAATAGTGTGACGTCAGAGAAATGTATTATCAATGGTATATTTATCATATGGGTTGATTGACTGAATGTTGGTGCTCAACGCCACTTTCAGCAATATTTCAGCTATATCATGGCGACCAGTTGTAGTGGTGGAAGAAGCGGGAATACCCGGAGTGAACCACCGACCATGGGCAAGCAACTGGAAAACTTTTTCACTTGCGTCTGCGAGTCTAGACCACTCTTTTTTGTAATTTACAAAGCCCGGCGCGAACCCACGTTATATTGGTAATAGGCTTGTATGAGTTGTTATGTAATCCAACTACCTAACTCATTGAGCCACCCGGGCCCTTTATCATATGGGTGTAATCATTATATAATACCGGTATATACATTTAAAACATTAATATATGACGTAACCACAGTAGCATGTGCTACATCAGATGAAAGTGAATTAAATTTGTTTTTGTATGAAATTTCATAATTAATCTATACCTGGGTTAATTTAATGATATTAATTTTTGCCTGAATTCCCTATTTTTTTAAATCTAGGAGATATGAGATATGAGATATGCTCAGCACGAAACAGATGGAAAGACCCGCTAAAGATTACTGTACACACTCATTATATTATGAGCCCATTATAAGCATAACAATATTTAATGACAGTTAAATATCAAAATAAATATGTCAACTGTTGAACAAAACTAACATCTTTAGTGATCAATTAAAATAGCCAAATATGAGCAAAACTAAACCAACGAATTACTGAGACGGTCGACATGAATTTCTCCAATTGATCTAAAGTATGTTACTGAATCACTGTCAGTTTTAAAATCTGTTCAAGAAATACACATAACATATGTGTGTGCTTATGCAAAACAACATCACAAACGTAAATTCACACGTATCCATGTATGACGTCATCATGTTCTACCTCAGATGACGTATCCATGTATGACGTCACCACAATAGCATGCGCTATATCACATGACATATTCATACATCACGTCACAACAATAGTATACACCTATTTACTGGCTATGAGGACAATAGCAAGTTTATTGTTCCCCGAGACACCAACTATTTCCCGACGCGAACCGAGTCCTTTTCTCTTTGACGAATGTATTATCTGTTCTTAAATAGCTTCTTCAATGCTTCTGATTACCTCATTGGTATCTTCAAGCCTTTCTTAGCCTCCCGAAATGGCAGAGTATTCGAGTTAAATGTGATACATTAAACTAAATCTCAATACGAATGGACCATATTTTTATTGGACTTAAAGAAAGAAATCACTTCTTCGAGTTAGAGAGACTGATGTTTGACGTAAAATAATAAGACACAAATTTATTTAAAATACAGATGCAATTAATAACTCATGTACATGCACTCTTGTAATTACAATTGATAAAACTGATCAAGCATAGAAAAATATTCTTACCTGATAGGGAAGACCAATTTGAATAATCATGCTCGATTTTCTTAGGCTTGCAGCCCTCCTCTAAAAAAAAACTAGGTAATTGTACACAGTCATTATATTATCAGACCACTATAAGCATAACAATATTAAATGACAGTTAAATATCAAAATAAATATGTCAACTGTTGTACAAAGCTAACATCTTTAATGATATATTAAAATAGCCAAATATGAGCAAAACTAAACCAACGGATAGCTGAGATGGTCGACATGTCTTTGTCCAATTGATCTAAAGTATGTTACTGAATCACTGTCAGTTTTAAAATCTGTTCAATAAATACATATAGTAAATTTGTGTACTTATACAAAACAACATCAGAAACATAAATTCACACGTATCCATGTATGACGTCACCACAGTATCATGTGCTACATCAGATGACGTATCCATGTATTATATTACCACAATAGCATTTGCTACATCAGATGACATCCATGAATGACGTCACCACAATAGCATGTGCTACATCTCATGATATACCGGTATCCATATATGACGTCACCACAATAACATGTGCTACATCAGATGACATCCATATATGATGTCACCACAATATCATGTGCTACATGAGATGACATATCAATGTATGACGTCACCACAATAGCATGTGCTACATCAGATGACATATCAATGTATGACGTCACCACAATAGCATGTGCTACATCAGATGAAGTATCCATATATGATATCACCACAGTAGCATGTGCTACATCAGATGACGTATCCATGTATAATGTCACCACAATAGCATAAGCTACATCACATGACATATCCATATATGACATCACCACAATAGTATGTGCTACATCCATGATGTATCCATATATGAATAAACTAAAGATTCTGATAAATAATCCACTGTCTGAACAATAGTGTGACGTCAGAGAAATGTATTATCAATGGTATATTTATCATATGGGTTGATTGACTGAATTGTGGTGCTTAACGCCACTTTCAGCAATATTTCAGCTATATCATGGCGACCAGTTTT
Organism: Bathymodiolus septemdierum; assembly: GCA_963383655.1. NCBI lineage: Eukaryota > Metazoa > Mollusca > Bivalvia > Mytilida > Modiolidae > Bathymodiolus > Bathymodiolus septemdierum. The sequence continues at coordinate 87,145,673 of OY726521.1, read as the reverse complement.
AGTGGTGGAAGAAGCGGGAATACCCGGAGTGAACCACCGACCATGGGCAAGCAACTGGTAAACTTTTTCACTTGCGTCTGCGAGTCAAGACCACTCTTTTTTTGTAATTTACAAAGCCCGGCGCGAACCCACGTTATATTGCTGATAGGTTTGTATGAGTTGTTATGTAATCCAACTACCTAACTCATTGAGCCACCCGGGCCCTTTATCATATGGGTGTAATCATTATATAATACCGGTATATACATTTAAAACATTAATATATGACGTAACCACAGTAGCATGTGCTACATCAGATGAAAGTGAATTAAATTTGTTTTTGTATGAAATTTCATAATTAATCTATACCTGGGTTAATTTAATGATATTCATTTTTGCCTGAATTCCCAATTTTTTTTAAACCTAGGAGATATGAGATATGAGATATGCTCAGCACGAAACAGATGGAAAGACCCGCTAACGATTACTGTACACACTCATTATATTATGAGCCCACTATAAGCATAACAATATTTAATGACAGTTAAATATCAAAATAAATATGTCAACTGTTGTACAAAACTAACATCTTTAGTGATCAATTAAAATAGCCAAATATGAGCAAAACTAAACCAACGAATAACTGAGACGGTCGACATGTCTTTCTCCAATTGATCTAAAGTATGTTACTGAATCACTGTCAGTTTTAAAATCTGTTCAAGAAATACACATAACATATGTGTGTGCTTATGCAAAACAACATCACAAACGTAAATTCACACGTATCCATGTATGACGTCATCATGTTCTACCTCAGATGACGTATCCATGTATGACGTCACCACAATAGCATGCGCTATATCACATGACATATTCATACATCACGTCACAACAATAGTATACACCTATTTACTGGCTATGAGGACAATAGCAAGTTTATTGTTCCCCGAGACACCAACTATTTCCCGACGCGAACCGAGTCCTTTTCTCTTTGACGAATGTATTATCTGTTCTTAAATAGCTTCTTCAATGCTTCTGATTACCTCATTGGTATCTTCAAGCCTTTCTTAGCCCCCCGAAATGGCAGAGTATTCGAGTTAAATGTGATACATTAAACTAAATCTCAATACGAATGGACCATATTTTTATTGGACTTAAAGAAAGAAATCACTTCTTCGAGTTAGAGAGACTGATGTTTGACGTAAAATAATAAGACACAAATTTATTTAAAATACAGATGCAATTAATAACTCATGTACATGCACTCTTGTAATTACAATTGATAAAACTGATCAAGCATAGAAAAATATTCTTACCTGATAGGGAAGACCAATTTGAATAATCATGCTCGATTTTCTTAGGCTTGCAGCCCTCCTCTAAAAAAAACTAGGTAATTGTACACAGTCATTATATTATCAGACCACTATAAGCATAACAATATTAAATGACAGTTAAATATCAAAATAAATATGTCAACTGTTGTACAAAACTAACATCTTTAGTGATCAATTAAAATAGCCAAATATGAGCAAAACAAAACCAACGGATAGCTGAGATGGTCGACATGTCTTTGTCCAATTGATCTAAAGTATGTTACTGAATCACTGTCAGTTTTAAAATCTGTTCAATAAATACATATAGCAAATTTGTGTACTTATACAAAACAACATCAGAAACATAAATTCACACGTATCCATGTATGACGTCACCACAGTATCATGTGCTACATCAGATGACGTATCCATGTATTATATCACCACAATAGTATTTGCTACATCAGATGACATCCATGAATGACGTCACCACAATAGCATGTGTTACATCTCATGATATACCGGTATCCATATATGACGTCACCACAATAACATGTGCTACATCAGATGACATCCATATATGATGTCACCACAATAGCATGTGCTACATGAGATGACATATCAATGTATGACGTCACCACAATAGCATGTGCTACATCAGATGACATATCAATGTATGACGACGTCACCACAATAGCATGTGCTACATCAGATGAAGTATCCATATATGATATCACCACAGTAGCATGTGCTACATCAGATGACGTATCCATGTATAATGTCACCACAATAGCATAAGCTACATCACATGACATATCCATATATGACATCACCACAATAGTATGTGCTATATCAGATGATGTATCCATATATGAATAAACTAAAGATTCTGATAAATAATCCACTGTCTGAACAATAGTGTGACGTCAGAGAAATGTATTATCAATGGTATATTTATCATATGGGTTGATTGACTGAATTTTGGTGCTCAACGCCACTTTCAGCAATATTTCAGCTATATCATGGCGACCAGTTTTAGTGGTGGAAGAAGCGGGAATACCCGGAGTGAACCACCGACCATGGGCAAGCAACTGGTAAACTTTTTCACTTGCGTCTGCGAGTCTAGACCACTCTTTTTTGTAATTTACAAAGCCCGGCGCGAACCCACGTTATATTGGTGATAGGTTTGTATGAGTTGTTATGTAATCCAACTACCTAACTCATTGAGCCACCCGGGCCCTTTATCATATGGGTGTAATCATTATATAATACCGGTATATACATTTAAAACATTAATATATGACGTAACCACAGTAGCATGTGCTACATCAGATGAAAGTGAATTAAATTTGTTTTTGTATGAAAATTCATAATTAATCTATACCTGGGTTAATTTAATGATATTCATATGAGATATGCTCAGCACGAAACAGATGGAAAGACCCGCTAAAGATTACTGTACACACTCATTATATTATGAGCCCACTATAAGCATAACAATATTTAATGACAGTTAAATATCAAAATAAATATGTCAACTGTTGTACAAAACTAACATCTTTAGTGATCAATTAAAATAGCCAAATATGAGCAAAACTAAACCAACGAATTACTGAGACGGTCGACATGAATTTCTCCAATTGATCTAAAGTATGTTACTGAATCACTGTCAGTTTTAAAATCTGTTCAAGAAATACACATAACATATGTGTGTGCTTATGCAAAACAACATCACAAACGTAAATTCACACGTATCCATGTATGACGTCATCATGTTCTACCTCAGATGACGTATCGATGTATAACGTCACCACAATAGCATGCGCTATATCACATGACATATTCATACATCACGTCACAACAATAGTATACACCTATTTACTGGCTATGAGGACAATAGCAAGTTTATTGTTCGCCGAGACACCAACTATTTCCCGACGCGAAGCGAGTCCTTTTCTCTTTGACGAATGTATTATCTGTTCTTAAATAGCTTCTTCAATGCTTCTGATTACCTCATTGGTATCTTCAAGCCTTTCTTAGCCCCCCGAAATGGCAGAGTATTCGAGTTAAATGTGATACATTAAACTAAATCTCAATACGAATGGACCATATTTTTATTGGACTTAAAGAAAGAAGCCACTTCTTCGAGTTAGAGAGACTGATGTTTGAGGTAAATTAATAAGACACAATTTTATTTAAAATACAGATGTAATTAATAACTCATGTACATGAACTCTTGTAATTACAATTTATAAAATTGATCGAGCATAGAAAAATATTCTTAATTGGTATGTAACGGTAATCTGAATAATCTTCCTTGATTATCATAGACTTGCTGGTCATCTCTAAAAACAAACTAGATTACTGTATTCATACATCACACCACAACAATAGTATACACCTATTTACTGGCTATGGGGACAATAGCAAGTTTATTGTTCGCCGAGACACCAACTATTTCCCGACGCGAAGCGAGTCCTTTTCTCTTTGATGAAATACATATAATCTTGTGTTCGTGCATGTGATTACTATTGATTTAACTTATTATTTTTTTCCTTAATTTTTTAGGAGATGAACGGGAGTTATTAAATGAAATTTTATTTCGACAAATACACACCCTCCAAGATTTGCCAGGTATCGTCGTATTTCGTGGTCATGTGTATGGAATTGAATATATGTCTAGAATGCTTAAATTATCAATGTTTATGATCTGCCAATCAACAGATTACGTCACACATTTTGACACCTGTTGTACGGTCTGAAAAGTTAATTACATGTGATCAAAGGCACTTAACCTTCATTTCATGGCAAATTCGCTGTATGTCATAGATGTACATTTCTTATTTTTAATGACATAAGAAATATTGTATGCTGTACATCACCTTAGCTACTAAGAATAACTAGCGTGCTCGCCCCGAGTGCAGTAGATCGTGGGTTCAAGCCCCGATCGGATCAAACCAAAGACTATGAAATTGGCATTTCCTTCTTCTCCGCTAAGCACGCAGCATTAAGGAGAACGAGTCATGATTGGTTGTCTAGGAATCAGGATAATATGTCCGAGTGGGGCGACATGTCTATCAACGGACTGTTGTTTCAGTTATCCAGCACTATAAAAATACAACTAAGCGTGTTAGCTTAAGATGAATTGCATCTCATCATCATCTCATTGAAAATTAACTTGTACTCGACATGATATAGCTGAATAACAAAAGTACACCGAGGTAATTTTTTGACAAATTTTGACCAAAATGTTGCTCACAAACTCTAAATGTGTTGTTCTGGAAAGTTTGTGTCATAATCTTCATATAATTGTCTGGCTTACAGTTTTCAATTTTATTGAAGATGTTATTATAGTAGTTTGTCATTGACTTTGTAATAAGATTGCTCAGATCATTTATGCGTTTTTCATTAATATGCTGAAGCAAACAATTACAAACCAAACAAATTAAACAGTTCTCTATATGCTCTTTTAACCAATAAAAATGTTCTGCCCTTTGCTGACACCCTGCCGCTTTCAAATTCTAACTGGAGCACTGGATTATATATATATACGAAGACAAACTATCTTATTAAAAAACCCATTATATTTATCAGCGATAACATTTCTGCATATTTTGTTGCCCCTTACCTGCAAATTTTCACAATTAATTATATTTGTGTCTAATCCACAACCGTAGAAATATGAAATAGAGGTAAGAACATGTATTCATTCGCCGAATTTAGGATGAGGACAGTTTCTTAGCAGACATCCAGTCAACTACATACTTCAAACTCTGCTCTCTCGATACCGATTCTCAGTTTACGGCGTAGTGAAATAGAAAAGTTACAGTCTTCCATTGAACCTAACGCATGTCATGTGGTGTACTCGGTGCACACTATATGATATAGCACTTGGTTCTATGGTGCCACGGTACTTAATTATTGACCTTATATATATACAGAATTAAAGAAACCGGTCACATCTATGTTTTGTTTTCCATTTAATCTGCATGATGTTACAATACTTTTAGCTTCAAAGTTGTACGATTTCTTTCATTCATTAATTAATAGACGAGAAATGACCGTAGTGGATCGTGAGATATACTTATTTAGGTCGCCCGTCCGTCTAAGAACATTGTAAGTGCTGTAGCTATTTCCTTTCACATCATAAAATATCAACATTTCAATAGAAAATTTTGACCTATCTCTCTTCCATAATTTCAAAAATGTTTTTTGTAAGACTTACGTTATGTCCCTTAATAACGTTGAATATATAATGAACATCAACACTCAAGTTATTAACATCTATTCTATCAGCAATATAAACCGGTTTCGTACCATTTGGGAACTTTATATTGGAAAGATATGAAAAACAAACTGTAAATTGGTTATATTTCCTTTCTGTGAACAAAACGTGTCTGCCACCTTCCCGGCTTTTTACAAGAGAAAGTATAAATGGCAAGCCGGAAACAGGCTGACCACCGGAATGCCGCAATATATCGGTCAATGAATCTCCAATCATTAATAAAAATACCAAAAACAGATAAACAACATCTCACCTCAAGAAAGGAAATTTCAGAGTTAATGTGACATTAGCTACTCGAGGGGTTGTGTGAATCAGATGTGGATGCTGAAAAATTATCAAGAACTGTTAGAGTACATACAAATAAATCCCTCTCCTCGTGCAATAACATTAAAACATTTGACTTCCTTAGCCTCTTTAATACTATCCCCCACCCAAAGGCAAAAATCAGATGAGAAGAATTAGTCCAACTGTGTTTCATACAAATACCTTTTTTATGAATCTTATGCTTCATAATAAAAATACCACTCTGATTCTACAAAAAAGATCTCTGAAACTGATATTCCCTCTTAGTGAAATGATGCGGTCATGCAAGTAAAATACCAACCCTCACATATCACAGGCGAACAGCGTTATAATAAAGAACGCTACATGATAATCTTGAATATTTAATCTCCATGACACAGATGCATATGCATAGTATTAGTTCCATTAAAGAGAGTTGATGGCCTCAACCATTATTTAAATATTAGATAGTATACAATGCCATAACAAAAAGCATACCAGTGAAACAATAGTCAACTCTGAACCATAATCTAATTGCCAAAACCATTTTACGTCACTTAGTTATCAGTACGCAATTGACAGAAAGCATATTTCAGCATGTAACCTATTTACCTAAATATTATATGGTTTATAAGATAAATTTATTATTGAAATAAACATAACTATTTTTAAATCTAAGTTAGTACATCAGATACCTGATGAAGATCATTTCTAACACAAACGTGCCGTGTGCACTTAAGAAAAGAATCCCTTTTTTAAAATTCTTATATTTAATCGAATACCAGTAAATATGTATTTCCTACCCTATTTAGCATAGTGAAAATTTATATCTGTCTGAAAAACTTTCAATTATGAAAAGAAAGTGTAAGCAGTGATGGTCAACAATTCCACCAATATCAACAAAACAAACAATCATCTGTCACCTTAACTCACTGAACACAAAAAGGAGGAACACAAGATACTTTAACATCCTCCAATCAAAACACTGTATATATGTGTACATTGTATTGGAAACGTACAGTGTGCCAATTGTCCAGCATTGGCACGGAAAAGTTGTATAACTCACTGTCGTCAAAGAGCTCCGATCGAAAATGTTTGGTCAACATCCGGGATATTTTAAAGCGGTATTTTTAAAGAAGACACAGATAATTATCGTAAGTATTTATGAATATACTGTGTATATAATGTTTTGAATTATGATGCTCTATGATTGTTATTATTATTAATTTCATTTTTTGTCCAAATATCATTTATTTTTGCAGTATAAAATTAGATTTTTCTATAAGTTATAAGGAATCCGGCATCAAAAGCATTACAATCAACTGAAATATCGCTATATCTTGCATATAAGAATGAATTAAATGTTGGCAAAAAAGAAAAAAAATATTGATGAATGATTGATTTTACTTAGAAATATTATTTTGTTGAGGAAAAGTCTATTAGTAACTAGTTATACCCTAAAACATGATGTCAGCATATGTTTTTGAAATCCGGCTTGGGCAAAATGTAAACATGTATACAAACCGGTTGGGTCATTTATAAGAAACCGGGTTTATCAGTATGTAAATACCACTGATCTTATTGTTATTGAGCATCATATTGCAATTTAACAATAGTTATGATTAGGAAATATCTCAAAAGCGATAATACTGATCCATAGTATGAATATTCGCCATAGCTGCTAATTTCAGCTACTTTGTACAATACAAATCGTTATTTCTAAGTTAAGTTGCTACTGTCGCGAACACTTGATTTGTTTATTCTTTTTGTGGCAGAGGCATCACTTTAAGTCGCATCAATTAAGTAGTGGGAGATTCTTTTTATAACACAATATTTTAATGTTATACTCGTTGATAACGAAGTAAGTCACTCTGTGGAAATAACTTCGTGGATACGATATCTAAATTTCTTCACAGTGTAATGTTTACATTAACATTACAAATAAATTCCAAAGAAACTGTCAAATTGTCTAAAACGAGCAGAAACAAGCGTTGTTCTTGTCGTTTTTGATTGTGTCCTCTGTGAAGTCCGCGCTTATAGGTTTATAAGCTTATAAGCATAAATGCTGTTACTGTTTCTTACCGTCGCTCAACAGGAATCAGGTACCAGAAAAGATATCTTGGTCAGAAACCAAATACAAATGTATAACTAAAAATATTCGGGCAATACAATGTGACTACTCGAATAGAACAAGTGCAGGATAAAAAAAACATTATCTGGGCAGCAAAGCAATACTATTAAAACATCTTATGTTTCAATCTTGCGATTACCTTCAATTTGTTTGCATAAGCTTCAAATAATTTGATTGCTACATTTATATTATATTGTGAGCTCCATACAGATGTTTGTGTATCTTTACATTCAACATTCATTTACTAGTATCTGCTATATATTAAATTTACTTTACAGATGAAAGCCGTTGAGGAGTCGTTTTGTATTTCTTTCTTTTAATGTTATACAAAAGATCCACATGTAAAATATTTTGACTATATGCTGGGTTTTTTTTCACAACTTTTATTCATTTAAGACAATTTTCTTTTTTTTCTTTTTATCAATTTGCAAGTCGAATATACCATTGCCAAGTGCTATAATGAACCTTAGATAAATTACAAAAAGTAAACATAATTGTGATATTGAGCTGTTTTCGCTATTCTTTCAATTTTTTACATAGACAAAACCGGTTCTACTGAAATACAATCTTGGGACTTAACCGGAAAATAGTAGCTGACAGAGCCGGAACGAATGTACGTAAATAAGTATTGTGTTTTTCACTGTAGTAAGTCTAAAACTATTCATGGTGGCACGCCAGTGCAAACTATCACGTATATAAGCATTGCAAAGGGTTTGTGTACTTTAATTACACGTATAGACTACTTTGTATAGCTTTATTTGATGATTCCAATCTCATCATTAGCATTTTTCATTGTTTATGGCCATAATTTTATCTATATCTGAGTAATCTATTAAGTTAACCACAGAAACTTATAGGTAAAAACAAACAAAAATAATCAACCGATAACGACATCTTCTGGATTCAAGATATAATGATATTATATGAGCATAATACTTACTTTTTGTCGTCGCCTGTATGTCAAACATGCCTAATTGACTTGTACCGGAAGATGACAGAACATTTTCGACCGGAGCTCTTTGACGAGAGTGTAACTATAAGACTAGAAACATTGACGTTCTACTCTTACTATGAAGTTGATTGACAAGACAAAATTACTAACAACATAAATTGGTTACCTTCGATAATTTTCTGTGACGGCAATTGTTCACATATATGGGTTTTGACCTCCAAAACCAGTCCATGGATGTCGAAATATAAAATCGAAATATAACATAGCAAAAATATGCATGTAATGTATATATATTATTAATTTTAAGAAGAAACGCTGAATAACACGAATGGCTCAGACTATTTTACGAACTATAAAACTGATCAAGCATAGAAAAATATTCTTACCTGATGTATAACTGTCATCTGAATCATCTTAAATATCAAAATAAATATATCAACTGTTGTACAAAACTAACATTTTTAGTGATAAATTAAAATAGCCAAATATGAGCAAAACAAAACCAACGGATAACTGAGACGGACGACATGTTTTTGTCCAATTGATCTAAAGTATGTTACTGAATAACTGTCAGTTTTAAAATCTGTTAAAAAAATACATATAACAAATTTGTGTGCTTATAAAAGTCAACATCACAAACATATGACGTCACCACAATAGCATGCGCTACATCAGATGGCATATCCATGTATGACGTCACCACAATAGCATGTGCTACATCTCATGACATACGGTATCCATATATAACGTCACCACAATAGCATCTGCTACATCAGATGAAGTATCCATATATGATGTCACCACAGTAGCATGAGCTACATCACATGATATATCCGTATATGACATCACCACAATAGTATGTGCTACATCAGATGATGTATCCATATATGTCCTTTATGCTCCTTTGGGAACACAGAAGGCCATTTGCCATGTTTTAGAGAACGATTCGTAGGTCCTAAACAGGCTAATCAAAATCAGAAAAGGTCACCTAATCTTGAGGGAGGAGAATTTTAGATTTACTATTAAAAATATTATTTAAGAACTGTAAATTTCAATATTTAATATATATAATAAGACATGTCAGTGCCGAGACTAAAGTCAGTTAATAAATCAGATTCTTAGACGCAATGGAAATTCTGTAATTTCTGATAGATCCATCAATGCATGATGGCGATCATGGATATATCTGTAGCGGTAATTAGAAGTGTATGTTTCTCATAAATTGTTGTGTTGTCATTGGCAGATGATAGTGAACTGAAGCAGGAACTGCTTATCCTTCAGGAGAATGTGAATTTTCTGCGCAGTGTTTTGTAGATCAATGTTTGTTCTTTTGTCCTTTTCTCTTTGGCGAATGTATTATATCTTCACACTTTTCTTAGCCCCCCGAAATGGCAGAGTATTCGAGTTAAATGTGATAAATTAAAGTAAATCTGAATACGGATGGACCATATTTGTATTGGACTTAAAGAAAGTGACAATTTCTTCCAGTTAGAGAGACTGACGTTGGAGGTAAAATAAAAAGACAAACATTTATTTAAAATACAGATGCAATTAATAACTCATGTACATACACTGTTGTAATTACATTTGATAAAACTGATCAAGCATAGAAAAATATTCTTACCTGATGGGTCAAGGTAATCTGAATCATCTTTCTTCATTATCATAGGCTTGCTGGTCATCTCTAAAAACAAACTAGATAATTGTACACAGTCATTATATCATGAGACCACTTTAACCATGACAATATTTAATGACAGTTAAATATCAAAATAAATATGTCAACTGTTGTGCAAAACTAACATCTTTAGTGATCAATTAAAATAACCAAATATGAGCAAAACAAAACCAACGAATAACTGAGACGGTTGACATGTCTTTGTCCAATTGATCTGAAGTATGTTACTGAATCACTGTCAGTTTTAAAATCTGTTCAATAAATACATATAAGAAATTTGTGTACTTATACAAAACAACATCACAAACGTAAATTCACACGTATCCATGTATGACGTCATCCTGTGCTACCTCAGATGACGTATCCATGTATGACGTCACCACAATATCATGTGCTATATCACATGACATATTCATACATCACGTCAAAACAATAGTATACATCTATGTACTGGCTATGAGGACAATAAACTTGCTATTGTCAGAATAGCCAGTAATTAAGTGTTTTATTATACCAAAGGCAATCTAGGAAATCTGAGAAAATATGGCTATTAAAAAGATACAAATAGAAGTTCTTAATAGTAATATTAAAAAAAAATATCAACAATAAAGATGTTTTATCAAAAATTCTAACCAGTTTAAAGAATTGATCAACAAGATTAAAGTCAATTAAAGTCACTGTTCATTGTTTGTCAAAATACTCCTTGGAGAGGGAGGCAAATCTACCTGCTTCAACAGATGCCATGTTATCGTCTGGTAAACAAATAATCGTATCTCTCAGGCATGTAGGTGCATGTACGTTAAAACACGAAAGATCCGAACCATAAAATCGCGGGAAAACGTATGCTGTTTGAACTGAACTATTTCCCTAGGGATAATAGTCATGATTAGTCATCACAACTATTTAAGCAAAGTCAGCAATTGGATTGTTTTGTGCAAAATAGTAATGTTATCTGCATTTAATTTTATAAAGAAAATATATACTGAGGTATAATAACATGTGCTACATCAGATGATATATCCATATATGATGTCACCACAATAGCATGTGCCACAGCAGATGACATATCCATATATGACGTCACCACAATAGCATGTGCTACATCAGAAGACGTATCCATATATGACGTCACCACAATAGCATGTGCTACATCATATGACATATTCATGTATGACGTCACCACAATAGCATGTGCTACATATCATGGCATACCGGTATCCATATATGACATCAAGACAATAGCATGTGCTACATCAGATGACATATCCATCTATGACGTCACCACAATAACATGTGCTACATCTCATGGCATGCGGTATCCATATATGAGCTTCACCACAATAGCATGTGCTACATCAGATGAAGTATCCATATATGATGTCACCACAGTAGCATGTGCTACATCAGATGACGTATTCATGTATAAAGTCACCACAATAGCATGAGCTACATCACATGATATATCCGTATATGACATCACCACAATAGTATGTGCTACATCAGATGATATATCCATATATGACGTCACCACAATAGCCTGTGCTACATCTCATGAGATATCCATATATGACGTCACCACAAGAGGATGATGTATCCATATATGGCCTTTATACTTCTTTAGGAACACAGAAGGCCATTTGCAATGTTTTAGAGAACGATTCGTAGGTCCTAAACAGACTAATAAAAATCAGAAAAGATCACCTAACCTTGAGGGAGGAGAATTTTAGATTTAATATTAAAAATATTATTTAAGAACTGTAAATTTCAATATTTAATAAATATAATAAGACATGTCAGTGCCGAGACTAAAGTCAGTTAATAAATCAGATTCTTAGACGCAATGGGAATTCTGTAATTTCTCGTAGATCCATCAATGCATGATGGCGATCATGGATAATTTTGTAGCGGTAATACAAGCTATAAATTGTTGCTTTGTCATTGGCAGATGATAGTGAAGCAGGAACTCTTACCCTTCAGGAGAATGTGAATTCATCCCAGGCTTAGTGGATTTCGTATTTCTCAATCTTAAATTTACTGTGCAGTGTTTTGTAGATCAATGTTTGTTCTTTTGTCCTTTTCTCTTTGGCGAATGTATTATATCTTCACACTTTTCTTAGCCCCCCGAAATGGCAGAGTATTCGAGTTAAATGTGATAAATTAAAGTAAATCTGAATACGGATGGATCATATTTGTATTGGACTTAAAGAAAGTGACAATTTCTTCCAGTTAGAGAGACTGACGTTGGAGGTAAAATAAAAAGACAAACATTTATTTAAAATACAGATGCAATTAATAACTCATGTACATGCACTGTTGTAATTACATTTGATAAAACTGATCAAGCATAGAAAAATATTCTTACCTGATGGGTCAAGGTAATCTGAATCATCTTTCTTCATTATCATAGGCTTGCTGGTCATCTCTAAAAACAAACTAGATAATTGTACACAGTCATTATATCATGAGACCACTTTAACCATAACAATATTTAATGACAGTTAAATATCAAAATAAATATGTCAACTGTTGTGCAAAACTAACATCTTTAGTGATCAATTAAAATAACCAAATATGAGCAAAACAAAACCAACGAATAACTGAGACGGTTGACATGTCTTTGTCCAATTGATCTGAAGTATGTTACTGAATCACTGTCAGTTTTAAAATCTGTTCAATAAATACATATAAGAAATTTGTGTACTTATACAAAACAACATCACAAACGTAAATTCACACGTATCCATGTATGACGTCATCCTGTGCTACCTCAGATGATGTATCCATGTATGACGTCACCACAATATCATGTGCTATATCACATGACATATTCATACATCACGTCAAAACAATAGTATACATCTATGTACTGGCTATGAGGACAATAAACTTGCTATTGTCAGAATAGCCAGTAATTAAGTGTTTTATTATGCCAAAGGCAATCTAGGAAATCTGAGAAAATATGGCTATTAAAAAGATACAAATAGAAGTTCTTAATAGTAATATTAAAAAAAAATATCAACAATAAAGATGTTTTATCAAAAATTCTAACCAGTTTAAAGAATTGATCAACAAGATTAAAGTCAATTAAAGTCACTGTTCATTGTTTGTCAAAATACTCCTTGGAGAGGGAGGCAAATCGACCTGCTTCAACAGATGCCATGTTATCGTCTGGTAAACAAATAATCGTATCTCTCAGGCATGTAGGTGCATGTACGTTAAAACACGAAAGATCCGAACCATAAAATCGCGGGAAAACGTATGCTGTTTGAACTGAACTATTTCCCTAGGGATAATAGTCATGATTAGTCATCACAACTATTTAAGCAAAGTCAGCAATTGGATTGTTTGTGCAAAATAGTAATGTTATCTGCATTTAATTTTATAAAGAAAATATATACTGAGGTATAATAACATGTGCTACATCAGATGATATATCCATATATGATGTCACCACAATAGCATGTGCCACAGCAGATGACATATCCATATATGACGTCACCACAATAGCATGTGCTACATCAGAAGACGTATCCATATATGACGTCACCACAATAGCATGTGCTACATCATATGACATATTCATGTATGACGTCACCACAATAGCATGTGCTACATATCATGGCATACCGGTATCCATATATGACATCAAGACAATAGCATGTGCTACATCAGATGACATATCCATCTATGACGTCACCACAATAACATGTGCTACATCTCATGGCATGCGGTATCCATATATGAGCTTCACCACAATAGCATGTGCTACATCAGATGAAGTATCCATATATGATGTCACCACAGTAGCATGTGCTACATCAGATGACGTATTCATGTATAAAGTCACCACAATAGCATGAGCTACATCACATGATATATCCGTATATGACATCACCACAATAGTATGTGCTACATCAGATGATATATCCATATATGACGTCACCACAATAGCCTGTGCTACATCTCATGAGATATCCATATATGACGTCACCACAATAGGATGATGTATCCATATATGGCCTTTATTCTTCATTAGGAACACAGAAGGCCATTTGCAATGTTTTAGAGAACGATTCGTAGGTCCTAAACAGACTAATAAAAATCAGAAAAGATCACCTAACCTTGAGGGAGGAGAATTTTAGATTTAATATTAAAAATATTATTTAAGAACTGTAAATTTCAATATTTAATAAATATAATAAGACATGTCAGTGCCGAGACTAAAGTCAGTTAATAAATCAGATTCTTAGACGCAATGGGAATTCTGTAATTTCTCGTAGATCCATCAATGCATGATGGCGATCATGGATAATTTTATAGCGGTAATACAAGCTATAAATTGTTGTTTTGTCATTGGCAGATGATAGTGAAGCAGGAACTCTTACCCTTCAGGAGAATGTGAATTCATCCCAGGCTTAGTGGATTTCGTATTTCTCAATCTTAAATTTACTGTGCAGTGTTTTGTAGATCAATGTTTGTTCTTTTGTCCTTTTCTCTTTGGCGACTGTATTATATCTTCACACTTTTCTTAGCCCCCCGAAATGGCAGAGTATTCGAGTTAAATGTGATAAATTAAAGTAAATCTGAATACGGATGGACCATATTTGTATTGGACTTAAAGAAAGTGACAATTTCTTCGAGTTAGAGAGACTGACGCTGGAGGTAAAATAAAAAGACAAACATTTATTTAAAATACAGATGCAATTAATAACTCATGTACATGCACTGTTGTAATTACATTTGATAAAACTGATCAAGCATAGAAAAATATTCTTACCTGATGGGTCAAGGTAATCTGAATCATCTTTCTTCATTATCATAGGCTTGCTGGTCATCTCTAAAAACACACTAGATAATTGTACACAGTCATTATATCATGAGACCACTTTAACCATAACAATATTTAATGACAGTTAAATATCAAAATAAATATGTCAACTGTTGTGCAAAACTAACATCTTTAGTGATCAATTAAAATAACCAAATATGAGCAAAACAAAACCAACGAATAACTGAGACGGTTGACATGTCTTTGTCCAATTGATCTGAAGTATGTTACTGAATCACTGTCAGTTTTAAAATCTGTTCAATAAATACATATAAGAAATTTGTGTACTTATACAAAACAACATCACAAACGTAAATTCACACGTATCCATGTATGACGTCATCCTGTGCTACCTCAGATGACGTATCCATGTATGACGTCACCACAATATCATGTGCTATATCACATGACATATTCATACATCACGTCAAAACAATAGTATACATCTATGTACTGGCTATGAGGACAATAAACTTGCTATTGTCAGAATAGCCAGTAATTAAGTGTTTTATTATACCAAAGGCAATCTAGGAAATCTGAGAAAATATGGCTATTAAAAAGATACAAATAGAAGTTCTTAATAGTAATATTAAAAAAAAATATCAACAATAAAGATGTTTTATCAAAAATTCTAACCAGTTTAAAGAATTGATCAACAAGATTAAAGTCAATTAAAGTCACTGTTCATTGTTTGTCAAAATACTCCTTGGAGAGGGAGGCAAATCGACCTGCTTCAACAGATGCCATGTTATCGTCTGGTAAACAAATAATCGTATCTCTCAGGCATGTAGGTGCATGTACGTTAAAACACGAAAGATCCGAACCATAAAATCGCGGGAAAACGTATGCTGTTTGAACTGAACTATTTCCCTAGGGATAATAGTCATGATTAGTCATCACAACTATTTAAGCAAAGTCAGCAATTGGATTGTTTTGTGCAAAATAGTAATGTTATCTGCATTTAATTTTATAAAGAAAATATATACTGAGGTATAATAACATGTGCTACATCAGATGATATATCCATATATGATGTCACCACCATAGCATGTGCCACAGCAGATGACATATCCATATATGACGTCACCACAATAGCATGTGCTACATCAGAAGACGTATCCATATATGACGTCACCACAATAGCATGTGCTACATCATATGACATATTCATGTATGACGTCACCACAATAGCATGTGCTACATATCATGGCATACCGGTATCCATATATGACATCAAGACAATAGCATGTGCTACATCAGATGACATATCCATCTATGACGTCACCACAATAACATGTGCTACATCTCATGGCATGCGGTATCCATATATGAGCTTCACCACAATAGCATGTGCTACATCAGATGAAGTATCCATATATGATGTCACCACAGTAGCATGTGCTACATCAGATGACGTATTCATGTATAAAGTCACCACAATAGCATGAGCTACATCACATGATATATCCGTATATGACATCACCACAATAGTATGTGCTACATCAGATGATATATCCATATATGACGTCACCACAATAGCCTGTGCTACATCTCATGAGATATCCATATATGACGTCACCACAATAGGATGATGTATCCATATATGGCCTTTATACTTCTTTAGGAACACAGAAGGCCATTTGCAATGTTTTAGAGAACGATTCGTAGGTCCTAAACAGACTAATAAAAATCAGAAAAGATCACCTAACCTTGAGGGAGGAGAATTTTAGATTTAATATTAAAAATATTATTTAAGAACTGTAAATTTCAATATTTAATAAATATAATAAGACATGTCAGTGCCGAGACTAAAGTCAGTTAATAAATCAGATTCTTAGACGCAATGGGAATTCTGTAATTTCTCGTAGATCCATCAATGCATGATGGCGATCATGGATAATTTTGTAGCGGTAATACAAGCTATAAATTGTTGTTTTGTCATTGGCAGATGATAGTGAAGCAGGAACTCTTACCCTTCAGGAGAATGTGAATTCATCCCAGGCTTAGTGGATTTCGTATTTCTCAATCTTAAATTTACTGTGCAGTGTTTTGTAGATCAATGTTTGTTCTTTTGTCCTTTTCTCTTTGGCGAATGTATTATATCTTCACACTTTTCTTAGCCCCCCGAAATGGCAGAGTATTCGAGTTAAATGTGATAAATTAAAGTAAATCTGAATACGGATGGACCATATTTGTATTGGACTTAAAGAAAGTGACAATTTCTTCGAGTTAGAGAGACTGACGTTGGAGGTAAAATAAAAAGACAAACATTTATTTAAAATACAGATGCAATTAATAACTCATGTACATGCACTGTTGTAATTACATTTGATAAAACTGATCAAGCATAGAAAAATATTCTTACCTGATGGGTCAAGGTAATCTGAATCATCTTTCTTCATTATCATAGGCTTGCTGGTCATCTCTAAAAACAAACTAGATAATTGTACACAGTCATTATAACATGAGACCACTTTAACCATAACAATATTTAATGACAGTTAAATATCAAAATAAATATGTCAACTGTTGTGCAAAACTAACATCTTTAGTGATCAATTAAAATAACCAAATATGAGCAAAACAAAACCAACGAATAACTGAGACGGTTGACATGTCTTTGTCCAATTGATCTGAAGTATGTTACTGAATCACTGTCAGTTTTAAAATCTGTTCAATAAATGCATATAAGAAATTTGTGTACTTATACAAAACAACATCACAAACGTAAATTCACACGTATCCATGTATGACGTCATCCTGTGCTACCTCAGATGACGTATCCATGTATGACGTCACCACAATATCATGTGCTATATCACATGACATATTCATACATCACGTCAAAACAATAGTATACATCTATGTACTGGCTATGAGGACAATAAACTTGCTATTGTCAGAATAGCCAGTAATTAAGTGTTTTATTATACCAAAGGCAATCTAGGAAATCTGAGAAAATATGGCTATTAAAAAGATACAAATAGAAGTTCTTAATAGTAATATTAAAAAAAAATATCAACAATAAAGATGTTTTATCAAAAATTCTAACCAGTTTAAAGAATTGATCAACAAGATTAAAGTCAATTAAAGTCACTGTTCATTGTTTGTCAAAATACTCCTTGGAGAGGGAGGCAAATCGACCTGCTTCAACAGATGCCATGTTATCGTCTGGTAAACAAATAATCGTATCTCTCAGGCATGTAGGTGCATGTACGTTAAAACACGAAAGATCCGAACCATAAAATCGCGGGAAAACGTATGCTGTTTGAACTGAACTATTTCCCTAGGGATAATAGTCATGATTAGTCATCACAACTATTTAAGCAAAGTCAGCAATTGGATTGTTTTGTGCAAAATAGTAATGTTATCTGCATTTAATTTTATAAAGAAAATATATACTGAGGTATAATAACATGTGCTACATCAGATGATATATCCATATATGATGTCACCACAATAGCATGTGCCACAGCAGATGACATATCCATATATGACGTCACCACAATAGCATGTGCTACATCAGAAGACGTATCCATATATGACGTCACCACAATAGCATGTGCTACATCATATGACATATTCATGTATGACGTCACCACAATAGCATGTGCTACATATCATGGCATACCGGTATCCATATATGACATCAAGACAATAGCATGTGCTACATCAGATGACATATCCATCTATGACGTCACCACAATAACATGTGCTACATCTCATGGCATGCGGTATCCATATATGAGCTTCACCACAATAGCATGTGCTACATCAGATGAAGTATCCATATATGATGTCACCACAGTAGCATGTGCTACATCAGATGACGTATTCATGTATAAAGTCACCACAATAGCATGAGCTACATCACATGATATATCCGTATATGACATCACCACAATAGTATGTGCTACATCAGATGATATATCCATATATGACGTCACCACAATAGCCTGTGCTACATCTCATGAGATATCCATATATGACGTCACCACAATAGGATGATGTATCCATATATGGCCTTTATACTTCTTTAGGAACACAGAAGGCCATTTGCAATGTTTTAGAGAACGATTCGTAGGTCCTAAACAGACTAATAAAAATCAGAAAAGATCACCTAACCTTGAGGGAGGAGAATTTTAGATTTAATATTAAAAATATTATTTAAGAACTGTAAATTTCAATATTTAATAAATATAATAAGACATGTCAGTGCCGAGACTAAAGTCAGTTAATAAATCAGATTCTTAGACGCAATGGGAATTCTGTAATTTCTCGTAGATCCATCAATGCATGATGGCGATCATGGATAATTTTGTAGCGGTAATACAAGCTATAAATTGTTGTTTTGTCATTGGCAGATGATAGTGAAGCAGGAACTCTTACCCTTCAGGAGAATGTGAATTCATCCCAGGCTTAGTGGATTTCGTATTTCTCAATCTTAAATTTACTGTGCAGTGTTTTGTAGATCAATGTTTGTTCTTTTGTCCTTTTCTCTTTGGCGAATGTATTATATCTTCACACTTTTCTTAGCCCCCCGAAATGGCAGAGTATTCGAGTTAAATGTGATAAATTAAAGTAAATCTGAATACGGATGGACCATATTTGTATTGGACTTAAAGAAAGTGACAATTTCTTCCAGTTAGAGAGACTGACGTTGGAGGTAAAATAAAAAGACAAACATTTATTTAAAATACAGATGCAATTAATAATTCATGTACATGCACTGTTGTAATTACATTTGATAAAACTTATCAAGCATAGAAAAATATTCTTACCTGATGGGTCAAGGTAATCTGAATCATCTTTCTTCATTATCATAGGCTTGCTGGTCATCTCTAAAAACAAACTAGATAATTGTACACAGTCATTATATCATGAGACCACTTTAACCATAACAATATTTAATGACAGTTAAATATCAAAATAAATATGTCAACTGTTGTGCAAAACTAACATCTTTAGTGATCAATTAAAATAACCAAATATGAGCAAAACAAAACCAACGAATAACTGAGACGGTTGACATGTCTTTGTCCAATTGATCTGAAGTATGTTACTGAATCACTGTCAGTTTTAAAATCTGTTCAATAAATACATATAAGAAATTTGTGTACTTATACAAAACAACATCACAAACGTAAATTCACACGTATCCATGTATGACGTCATCCTGTGCTACCTCAGATGACGTATCCATGTATGACGTCACCACAATATCATGTGCTATATCACATGACATATTCATACATCACGTCAAAACAATAGTATACATCTATGTACTGGCTATGAGGACAATAAACTTGCTATTGTCAGAATAGCCAGTAATTAAGTGTTTTATTATACCAAAGGCAATCTAGGAAATCTGAGAAAATATGGCTATTAAAAAGATACAAATAGAAGTTCTTAATAGTAATATTAAAAAAAAATATCAACAATAAAGATGCTTTAACAAAAATTCTAACCAGTTTAAAGAATTGATCAACAAGATTAAAGTCAATTAAAGTCACTGTTCATTGTTTGTCAAAATACTCCTTGGAGAGGGAGGCAAATCGACCTGCTTCAACAGATGCCATGTTATCGTCTGGTAAACAAATAATCGTATCTCTCAGGCATGTAGGTGCATGTACGTTAAAACACGAAAGATCCGAACCATAAAATCGCGGGAAAACGTATGCTGTTTGAACTGAACTATTTCCCTAGGGATAATAGTCATGATTAGTCATCACAACTATTTAAGCAAAGTCAGCAATTGGATTGTTTTGTGCAAAATAGTAATGTTATCTGCATTTAATTTTATAAAGAAAATATATACTGAGGTATAATAACATGTGCTACATCAGATGATATATCCATATATGATGTCACCACAATAGCATGTGCCACAGCAGATGACATATCCATATATGACGTCACCACAATAGCATGTGCTACATCAGATGACGTATCCATATATGACGTCACCACAATAGCATGTGCTACATCATATGACATATTCATGTATGACGTCACCACAATAGCATGTGCTACATCTCATGGCATACCAGTATCCATTTATGACATCAAGACAATAGCATGTGCTACATCAGATGACATATCCATCTATGACGTCACCACAATAACATGTGCTACATCTCATGGCATACGGTATCCATATATGAACTTCACCACAATAGCATGTGCTACATCAGATGAAGTATCCATATATGATGTCACCACAGTAGCATGTGCTACATCAGATGACGTATTCATGTATAATGTCACCACAATAGCATGAGCTACATCACATGATATATCCGTATATGACATCACCACAATAGTATGTGCTACATCAGATGATATATCCATATATGACGTCACCACAATAGCATGTGCTACATCTCATGAGATATCCATATATGACGTCACCACAATAGGATGATGTATCCATATATGGCCTTTATACTTCTTTGGGAACACAGAATGCCATTTCTCATGTCTTAGAGAACGATTCGTAGGTACTAAACAGGCTAATCAAAATCAGAAAAGGTCACCTAACCTTGAGGGAGGAGAATTTTAGATTTAATATTAAAAATATTATTTAAGAACTGTAAATTTCAATATTTAATATATATAATAAGACATGTCAGTGCCGAGACTAAAGTCAGTTAATAAATCAGATTCTTAGACGCAATGGGAATTCTGTAATTTCTCGTAGATCCATCAATGCATGATGGCGATCATGGATAATTTTGTAGCGGTAATACAAGCTATAAATTGTTGTTTTGTCATTGGCAGATGATAGTGAAGCAGGAACTCTTACCCTTCAGGAGAATGTGAATTCATCCCAGGCTTAGTGGATTTCGTATTTCTCAATCTTAAATTTACTGTGCAGTGTTTTGTAGATCATTGTTTGTTCTTTTGTCCTTTTCTCTTTGGCGAATGTATTATATCTTCACACTTTTCTTAGCCCTCCGAAATTGCAGAGTATTCGAGTTAAATGTGATACATTAAACTAAATCTTAATACGAATGGAGCATATTTTTATTGGACTTAAAGAAAGAAATCATTTCTTCGAGCTAGAGAGACTGATGTTTGACGTAAAATAATAAGACACAAATTTATTTAAAATACAGATGCAATTAATAACTCATGTACATGCACTCTTGTAATTACAATTGATAAAACTGATCAAGCATAGAAAACTATTCTTACCTGATAGGGAAGAACAATTTGAATAATCATGCTCGATTTTCTTAGGCTTGCATCCCTCCTCTAAAAAAAAACTAGGTAATTGTACACAGTCATTATATTATCAGACCACTATAAGCATAACAATATTTAATGACAGTTAAATATCAAAATAAATATGTCAACTGTTGTACAAAACTAGCATCTTTAATGATATATTAAAATAGCCAAATATGAGCAAAACAAAACCAACGGATAGGTGAGATGGTCGACATGTCTTTGTCCAATTGATCTAAAGTATGTTACTGAATCACTGACAGTTTTAAAATCTGTTCAATAAATACATATAGCAAATTTGTGTACTTATACAAAACAACATCAGAAACATAAATTCACACGTATCCATGTATGACGTCACCACATTATCATGTGTTACATCAGATGACGTATCCATGTATCATATCACCACAATAGCATTTGCTACATCAGATGACATCCATGAATGACGTCACCACAATAGCATGTTCTACATCTCATGATATACCGGTATCCATATATGACGTCACCACAATAACATGTGCTACATCAGATGACATCCATATATGATGTCACCACAATAGCATGTGCTACATGAGATGACATATCAATGTATAACGTCACCACAATAGCATGTGCTACATCAGATGACATATCAATGTATGACGTCACCACAATAGCATGTGCTACATCAGATGAAGTATCCATATATGATATCAGCACAGTAGCATGTGCTACATCAGATGACGTATCCATGTATAATGTCACCACAATAGCATAAGCTACATCACATGACATATCCATATATGACATCACCACAATAGTATGTGCTACATCAGATGATGTATCCATATATGAATAAACTAAAGATTCTGATAAATAATCCAGTCTGAACAATAGTGTGACGTCAGAGAAATGTATTATCAATGGTATATTTATCATATGGCTGATTTTTGGTGCTCAACGCCACTTTCAGCAATATTTCAGCTATATCATGGCGACCAGTTTTAGTGGTGGAAGAAGCGGGAATACCCGGAGTGAACCACCGCCCATGGGCAAGCAACTGGAAAACTTTTTCACTTGCGTCTGCGAGTCTAGACCACTCTTTTTTGTAATTTACAAAGCCCGGCGCGAACCCACGTTATATTGGTGATAGGCTTGGATGAGTTGTTATGTAATCCAACTACCTAACTCATTGAGCCACCCGGGCCCTTTATCATATGGGTGTAATCATTATATAATACCGGTATATACATTTAAAACATTAATATATGACGTAACCACAGTAGCATGTGCTACATCAGATGAATGTGAATTAAATTTGTTTTTGTATGAAATTTCATAATTAATCTATACCTGGGTTAATTTAATGATATTCATTTTTGCCTGAATTCCCTATTTTTTTTAAATCTAGGCGATATGAGATATGCTCAGCACGAAACGGATGGAAAGACCCACTAAAGCGCGTCTTTCCCCTGTTTCTAAGCCTCGCCATATAACTTTTATATTTACTGTCAAAACACCAATATTGTATATGTATTTCAAGGTTATTTGTGATACATATAAAATTCATATTAATTTACAAAAGTGTGTATCATATCTATATATAACTAATTATATAGGAATTTTCATACCAGATTCAGAAGACAGTCTTTCAAGCGATTCAGGGAGTTCAACGATACGTCCATTGGTTGTACAATTGTCACAAACAAGCTCTTCTTTACAATAATGGCATGGTGAAGTTAAAGTACTTTTCTTGTGTTCTTTATTCACATTTGTTGAAATTTCAGCTGAAATATTGAATATCATTAGCTAAACAATGAAACATAATACATTTATGAGTGAGACCACCTGAGATCGTTCCTATGATCACAAGTGTTAACCAGGTCATCGTAACTTAACCTGCCATCATCACAAGAAGCCGGACGTAAAATTAGATGAAATCGTCTTTTTACCCATTGTTCTCGTATTACAGAAAGTTCTGCTAAGCGCAAATAAGACAAAAAAAAACGGCGGTCTTTGCGTTTACCCACTTACCTGAAGCCCAGGACAAGCTAAACTGAATTCAGACAAGTGAAAATCATGAAATTTGTTATTGAAATAAATAGAATATTGTTCTAAATTTGTCTTTCGAGCAAGTAGGTAAAACAACTTAAGGCAAAGACTGAAACGGTTTTTCCATTGCGAACTCATATGTATCAAATTTACATTATATGCTTCATCATTATCAAGTAAACAACAATCGAAAAATGACGAAGATTATCATAACTTTAAAGCTTAATTTGGGAAGATGGTCATAACTTTTTTAATAGATGGTCAGAACTTTGACTACGCTATGTTTTAGACATTCTGCATGCGATTCCAAAAAAAGGCATCACTTAGGTGAACCTAGTGTGTGTGTAAAACATGCTTACATTTAATTGTGTGCAATAAGTGCAGCTATAATTATTGGAAACATTAACTGAAATACTATTTTGGAAGCTTGTTGTGTTTGAAATTATCTCCAATTTCATGAGCAGACCTGACCATTAGCTATCAACTTGCTTTACGGTAATGTTTTTAATATATATCTGTGTCAGATTTGTTGTCAATTCTTTAAATCTACAAAAAACTTTCTCAAAAATGTAAAAATATTCATTCATTCTAGCTAAAAATGCCTGATATATTCACAATACTCCCATCCAGTTCATTAAGTTACATTCACTCAATCTGTATATATTTCTGTTTGATGAATTGCTTGTCCAAATTTTGGAATTTACAGATATTTGAATAATACAACAATTCAAGGGGAATACAATGAAAAACAACAACAGCACATTGTCAGAACAGTTCTAAAAATCTGATATCAAAATTGATACCCTTAACACACAAATATATGACCTCTTACTTTCCTGGCAAGGTAAAGTCACTTCAATAAAAAGTGGCGGGGTTAAACTAATTTTATGGACTAAAATCGTCTTTCTTAGTGAAATGATGGGGTCGTGTAAGTGTTTTCCACATGCAAGTAAAATGCCAACCCTAACATAAAACTAGACAGACAGTGTTATTACAAAGAACATTACAATCTTGAACTTTAAAGATCCGATGACCTCAACCTACATCGTCCAGATTCAAACTTTAAAACATATTTTTTTGAGTCCAGTGAAGGTAAGAAAACTTCATTTTTCTTAAAATATAATAGTTTATGAATATTCATTATAAGCGGAGATACAAGACTTTGAGGTGAGTTGGGAGAGAGTTGTAGGAGAAACCAGACAGTGGATTGGCAAGTTTTTGCAAGCAAAACAAATAAAAAAATAAAACAGCATAAACGTTAACATGCATAGATAAAATTAAAACAAAAAGAAACAAAAAGACATTTAGGTCCAAACCCCTTGGTTTACTGGATAATCGTTTTTTTTTCCTTCCATGCTAATAATTCAGCTTTTTTTCAAATTTTGCCAATTAAAAGTGAGTGGGCAAGACAAAGCTTTTTCAAAGTGAAGAAGGACAATTGCTCCCTTGCAACAACAACCCCCCTTTTACACCCTGCCTCCACATTCCCTAGACAATTGTTTCAATATTCATTAATAAGGTCAATGGGAAGAATGTTTAAGTAGTGTCAATTGGAGGATAAAAAGAGAAGGCTACAAATGCTAAAATAGACAAAATGTAAACAGATCGTTTTTTTGTGAACAGGTTTAGCCAAAAAGTTGCGATATTTCTGGATGTAGGACTACCTAATGATCTCTATCCCACATGATTTATTGGATAGCAGACTTCAAAATATATATATCGGGTGCTACTGATCATATTCCAGATAGTGAATCTGTTATGTCCTTGCTTTGTTGATTATGCTTCCATATGTTTTCTTCTGTTCCTTTACCAAATACAAATATTGAGGAAAATAAAACTGATGCTTTGAATTTTTTCCATGTGCTATAGCTGATGCAACATCTTAGAGAATGTACATCTTAGTGAGAATTTATTCAATTTCAAGGAGATAGATACTATCAACCTACTCACCAAACATTGAATTATTCAGTGAAATGGCATAATCTATATAGAGGAACTATTTATAACGATATTTGATGTCAGGTAAGTATCCCGGTACTTATTGAGAGTGCTACGATACTTATTGAACGCATACCGATGTGTATTTAGTGTATTCTGATACTTATTGAACTTATCACTATGTTTCTTTTGTGTATTCTGATACTTATTGAATGTATCACTATGTTTATTTGGTGTATTCTGATACTTATTGAACGTATCACTATGTTTATTGGGTGTATTCTGATACTTATTGAACGTATCACTATGTTTATTTTGTGTATTCTGAATCTTATTGAACGTATCACTATGTTTATTTTGTGTATTCTGATACTTATTGAACGTATCACTATGTTTATTTGGTGTATTCTGATACTTATTGAATGTATCATTATGTTTATTTGGTGTATTCTGATACTTATTGAACGTATCACTATGTTTATTGGGTGTATTTTGATACTTATTGAATGTATCACTATGTTTATTGGGTGTATTCTGATACTTATTGAACGTATCACTATGTTTATTGGGTGTATTCTGATACTTATTGAATGTATCACTATGTTTATTTGGTGTATTCTGATACTTATTGAACGTACCACTATGTTTATTTGGTGTATTCTGATACTTATTGGAAGTATCACTATGTTTATTTTGTGTATTCTGATACTTATTGAACGTATCACTATGTTTATTGGGTGTATTCTGATACTTATTGAATGTATCACTATGTTTATTTGGTGTATTCTGATACTTATTGAACGTATCACTATGTTTATTTGGTGTATTCTGATACCTATTGGAAGTATGACTATGTTTATTTTGTGTATTCTGAATCTTATTGAACGTATCACTATGTTTATTTTGTGTATTCTGATACTTATTGAACGTATCACTATGTTTATTTGGTGTATTCTGATACTTATTGAATGCATCACTATGTTTATTTTGTGTATTCTGATACTTATTGTATGTATCACTATGTTTATTTGGTATATTCTGATACTTATTGAACGTATCACTATGTTTATTTGGTGTATTCTGATACTTATTGAACGTATCACTATGTTTATTTGGTATATTCTGATACTTATTGAATGTATCACTATGTTTATTGGGTGTATTCTGATACTTATTGTATGTATCACTATGTTTATTTGGTATATTGTGATACTTATTGAACGTATCACTATGTTTATTTTGTGTATTCTGATACTTATTGAATGTATCACTATGTTTATTTGGTGTATTCTGATACTTATTGAACGTATCACTATGTTTATTGGGTGCATTCTGATACTTATTGAACGTATCACTATGTTTATTTTGTGTATTCTGATACTTATTGTATGTATCACTATGTTTATTTGGTGTATTCTGATACTTATTGAACGTATCACTATGTTTATTTTGTGTATTCTGATACTTATTGAACGTATCACTATGTTTATTTGGTGTATTCTGATACTTATTGAACGTATCACTATGTTTATTGGGTGTATTCTGATACTTATTGAACGTATGACTATGTTTATTTTGTGTATTCTGATACTTATTGTATGTATCACTATGTTTATTTGGTGTATTCTGATACTTATTGAACGTATCACTATGTTTATTTTGTGTATTCTGATACTTATTGAACGTATCACTATGTTTATTTGGTGTATTCTGATACTTACTGAACGTATCACTATGTTTTATTGGGTGTATTCTGATACTTATTGAACTTATCACTATGTTTATTTTGTGTATTCTGATACTTATTGTATGTATCACTATTTTTATTTGGTGTATTCTGATACTTATTGAATGAATCACTATGTTTATTTTGTGTATTCTGATACTTATTGTCTGTATCACTATGTTTATTTGGTATATTCTGATACTTATTGAACGTATCACTATGTTTATTTTGTGTATTCTGATACTTATTGAATGTATCACTATGTTTATTTGGGTGTATTCTGATACTTATTGAACGTATCACTATGTTTATTTGGGTGTATTCTGATACTTATTGAACGTATCACTATGTTTATTTTGTGTATTCTGATACTTATTGAACGTATCACTATGTTTATTTTGTGTATTCTGATACATATTGAACGTATCACTATGTTTATTAGGTGTATTCTTATGCTTATTGTATGTATCACTATGTTTATTTGGTGTATTCTGATACTTATTGAATGTATCATTCTGTTTATTTTTTGTATTCTGATACTTATTGAATGTATCACTATGTTTATTAGGTGTATTCCTATGCTTATTGTATGTATCACTATGTTTATTTGGTGTATTCTGATACTTATTGAACGTATCACTGTTTATTCGGTGTATTCTGATACTTATTTTATGTATCACTATGTTTATTTGGTGTATTCTGATACTTATTGAACGTATCACTATGTTTATTTGGTGCATTCTGATACTTATTGAACATATCACTGTTTAGTTGGTATATTCTGATACTTATTGAATGGATCACTATGTTTATTTGGTGTATTCTGATACTTATTGAACGTATCACTGTTTATTTGGTATATTCTGATACTTATTGAATGTATCACTATGTTTATTTGGTGTATTCTGATACTTATTGTATGTATCACTATGTTTATTTGGTGTATTCTGATACTTATTGAATGGATCACTATGTTTATTTGGTGTATTCTGATACTTATTGAAGGTATCACTATGTTTATTGGGTGTATTCCGATACTTATTGAACGTATCACTATGTTTATTTGGTGCATTCTGATACTTACTGAACGTATCACTATGTTTTATTGGGTGTATTCTGATACTTATTGAACTTATCACTATGTTTATTTTGTGTATTCTGATACTTATTGTATGTATCACTATTTTTATTTGGTGTATTCTGATACTTATTGAATGAATCACTATGTTTATTTTGTGTATTCTGATACTTATTGTCTGTATCACTATGTTTATTTGGTATATTCTGATACTTATTGAACGTATCACTATGTTTATTTTGTGTATTCTGATACTTATTGAATGTATCACTATGTTTATTTGGGTGTATTCTGATACTTATTGAACGTATCACTATGTTTATTTGGGTGTATTCTGATACTTATTGAACGTATCACTATGTTTATTTTGTGTATTCTGATACTTATTGAACGTATCACTATGTTTATTTTGTGTATTCTGATACATATTGAACGTATCACTATGTTTATTAGGTGTATTCTTATGCTTATTGTATGTATCACTATGTTTATTTGGTGTATTCTGATACTTATTGAATGTATCATTCTGTTTATTTTTTGTATTCTGATACTTATTGAATGTATCACTATGTTTATTAGGTGTATTCCTATGCTTATTGTATGTATCACTATGTTTATTTGGTGTATTCTGATACTTATTGAACGTATCACTGTTTATTCGGTGTATTCTGATACTTATTTTATGTATCACTATGTTTATTTGGTGTATTCTGATACTTATTGAACGTATCACTATGTTTATTTGGTGCATTCTGATACTTATTGAACGTATCACTGTTTAGTTGGTATATTCTGATACTTATTGAATGGATCACTATGTTTATTTGGTGTATTCTGATACTTATTGAACGTATCACTGTTTATTTGGTATATTCTGATACTTATTGAATGTATCACTATGTTTATTTGGTGTATTCTGATACTTATTGTATGTATCACTATGTTTATTTGGTGTATTCTGATACTTATTGAATGGATCACTATGTTTATTTGGTGTATTCTGATACTTATTGAAGGTATCACTATGTTTATTGGGTGTATTCCGATACTTATTGAACGTATCACTATGTTTATTTGGTGCATTCTGATACTAATTGAACGTATCACTGTTTATTTGGTGTATTCTGATACTTATTGAACTTATCACAATGTTTATTTGGTGTATTCTGATACTTATTGAACGTATCACTGTTTATTTGGTGCATTTTGATACTAATTGAACTTATCACAATGTTTATTTGGTGCATTCTGATACTTATTGTATGTATCACTATGTTTATTGGGTGCATTCTGATACTTATTGAACTTATCACTGTTTATTTGGTATATTCTGATACTTATTGAATGTATCACTATGTTTATTTTGTGTATTCTGATACTTATTGTATGTATCACTATGTTTACTTGGTGTATTCAGATACTTATTGAATGGATCACTATGTTTATTTGGTGTATTCTGATACTTATTGAAGGTATCACTATGTTTATTGGGTGTATTCCGATACTTATTGAACGTATCACTATGTTTATTTGGTGCATTCTGATACTAATTGAACGTATCACTGTTTATTTGGTGTATTCTGATACTAATTGAACTTATCACAATGTTTATTTGGTGTATTCTGATACTTATTGAACGTATCACTGTTTATTTGGTGCATTTTGATACTAATTGAACTTATCACAATGTTTATTTGGTGTATTCTGATACTAATTGAACGTATCACTGTTTATTTGGTGCATTTTGATACTAATTGAACTTATCACAATGTTTATTTGGTGCATTCTGATACTTATTGAACGTATCACTATGTTTATTTGGTGCATTCTGATACTAATTGAACGTATCACTGTTTATTTGGTGTATTCTGATACTAATTGAACTTATCACAATGTTTATTTGGTGCATTCTGATACTTATTGAACGTATCACTATGTTTATTTGGTGCATTCTGATACTAATTGAACGTATCACTGTTTATTTGGTGTATTCTGATACTTATTGAACTTATCACAATGTTTATTTGGTGTATTCTGATACTTATTGAACGTATCACTGTTTATTTGGTGCATTTTTATACTAATTGAACTTATCACAATGTTTATTTGGTGTATTCTGATACTAATTGAAGGTATCACTATGTTTATTGGGTGTATTCTGATACTTATTGAATGGATCACTATGTTTATTTGGTGTATTCTGATACTTATTGAAGGTATCACTATGTTTATTGGGTGTATTCCGATACTTATTGAACGTATCACTATGTTTATTTGGTGCATTCTGATACTAATTGAACGTATCACTGTTTATTTGGTGTATTCTGATACTAATTGAACTTATCACAATGTTTATTTGGTGCATTCTGATACTTATTGAACGTATCACTGTTTATTTGGTGCATTTTGATACTAATTGAACTTATCACAATGTTTATTTGGTGTATTCTGATACTAATTGAACGTATCACTGTTTATTTGGTGCATTTTGATACTAATTGAACTTATCACAATGTTTATTTGGTGCATTCTGATACTTATTGAACGTATCACTATGTTTATTTGGTGCATTCTGATACTAATTGAACGTATCACTGTTTATTTGGTGTATTCTGATACTAATTGAACGTATCACTGTTTATTTGGTGTATTCCGATACTTATTGAACGTATCACTATGTTTATTTGGTGCATTCTGATACTAATTGAACGTATCACTGTTCATTTGGTGTATTCTGATACTTATTGAATGTATCACTATGTTTATTGGGTGTATTCCGATACTTATTGGAAGTATCCCTATTCTTATTGACAATGTACAGATACCTATTAACAGTATCCTTGAGATGTCTCGATGCATGAAAAACATCCATCCATTTTTTGTCATGAACGGCCACTCATAATAAACTACCATGTACTTGTGGGTCAACATGAAATGTCCGGATCGAAACTACAATGTGCAATATTTTATTTTGATTTTTCAGACTTCGCTTACTTTCCTTAAAAATTCTGACATGATTTGTGCCATTAATGGATTGGATTAAGCTAACTATTCCAAGAGATTGATTCAACTGCCCATTTGGCATTGGAATTCTCGTTGTACATGCTATTGTTGGTTTCTTCATAATTTTTTGCAATATTTGTGTTTATGTTGTTGTCATGTTTCCATTTTGTTTGTGAACGAGTTTACCTAATTTTCCTATTCCAACATTGGTCAAATTCTTAACCTCGTTCAAAAAAAGACTGCAAAAATATCGGCTTGTAACTGATATTAGAAGCCACATTGATAAGAGCATTGCTGGGGGTATTATACTAAAAAAATAAGAAACAATTTTTTTTTAAACTACAGATCCAGTTAATATTTCGTGTAATAAAACTGATCAAGTATAAAACAAATATTCTTACTTGGTGGGATTTCAGTATATATGTTTAAGTCGACTTTCACTACTGTAGGTGTATCCGTTTCAAGTTGACAAACTTCTACAATTTTAGTAAGGAATGATCTCACTGCTGACTTAAAATCATCATAATTTGATAATATATGTTCTGGAGCTATTGTTCTAATGACCAACGATCCTATGTAAACAAACTCAATTTCAAACCATTGCTTTAATAAACAGGAAACATTTTGTAATGTATTCTTAATTTCTGATACATTCCATGTATCTGGTGTTGCAAGCTTCCATTCCACAAAGCACTTATCTGAAACAAAATAACATGACATTATCATATATAGTAATTTCTTATCAGTACAATCTAATACAAACAACAAACAACATTCCGGTAACTTTTTTGTCAACTTTGACCTCGTCCAACCATATGCAAAATAGTTAAATTTATTACCTAATTGTAAATTTGTTCTTGTTTATTAAGTAACTACATATTTTAAGATAATTTTACGTGTTTTGCTCCTCTGTGATCTATTGAGGCATCAATAGTCTTCAAAGTCTTCAAGAGACTATTGCACGACAGACTATTGAACTGACCTTTGAACCTTTTTTTTCAGTGGACAACAAATTTCAAAACTTCAAAAATTTCAAAAAAATTCAAATTTCAAAAATTTCAAACAAATTCAAAATTTCAAAAATTTCTAAATATTTCAAAATTTCAAAATTATAAAATACAAAAAAAATTCAAAATTACAGTTCAAAATTTCAAAAATTTCCAAAAAATTCAAAATTTTCATAAGATTTCAAAATTTTCAAAAATTTTCAAATATTTCAGTTTTCATAAAATTTCAAAATTTTAATATTTAAATAGTAATATTGAAAAACATATGTAATATACATATTTAGGACTTTTTACTCTGTATTCCACTTGTTTATTGTTATCTAACTCAACAAATAAATCATTTTCATCAGTTTTTCTACAATATATGCATGAATATATCTAAGTCATGTCCGCTACCTTGCTTCTGTTTAATTAGGAAATAAAACAGTTATTTAATGGGTGTGGATGCAATAGACCAAACTATTTGTCCTTCGGTGCTGGGAATGACCAAGTGTTCTATTGCATTCGGCCGTTGGCTTCATGCAATAGAACACTTGGTCATTCCCAGCATCTCAGGACAAATAATTTGGTCTATTGCATTCACACCCATTACATAACTGTATAATATTGACCGATCGGACAACATCTCTCGACATATACTCGGTTTGCAATATATCAAAATTTGGAAGAATCGTCGCTGATTGGTCGGTTTGATATATGAACTCTGATGTGATATTGCTAGCATCAATTTGGTGACTAGGATGCTGGAAAATATCGGTCAGTGTGACATAACATTATGACGTTTAATACTGATAAAAACAGTAACGTCAATTGTGAAAGTCTCGACATACTTTATCACTAGTATCATAGCTCGTCCTATCAAACTTGCTGTGATACTATACAATTATTGTACTTCATTGAGTGCAGAGTGCAATATGATGCGCTGTGGAGCATTGAAGGCCGAAGGCTGTGGTCAATAATGCTTTTCAGTGCTCTATAACACATCATGTTGCACAAAATGAAGTGCCGTAATTGCTTTATTACATTGAACATACCCAATTTTTTTGCATACCTGGATCCCGGCTAAATGTTTGTGCTTGCATGACGTCATTGCAAAGGACGTAGGAAACTATTAGTTGGTAAATTTAAACCTTTCAATATGAAACCTGCCGTGCAATACGATTATTAATCACAATAAACAAATTCTACGGTTTTATAATACTGTATAAAACTATAAATGTAATAATAGTGATAATATCTGTATCGATCTTCAAAACTGTTGTTATATCTTACAAAGATAAATAAAATATAGTTCCCTAAATAATATTACAAGAAATGTATACTATCCTTGATTTGCTTTGTGATAGTGGATTTCTCAGAGCAATCTCACATCGAAGACGAAACATGAGATGTGAGATATGATGGGAAGTAAATTTAGAGCAAAATATATCAACGATACTCTGTTTATCGAGGATTTGATAACGTGACGTCATTATAACCTGATATTAGAAAACAGCGATATATATAGAATAATTGCAATTTCGAAGTTCGAGACAGACATTATCGCTAGTATCGCAGCAATTTCGAGGGGGCTAGCTGTGATGCTAGTGATAATATATGTCGTGATCTTCATAACCGGCGTAATTGTTTTCATAGGGGACATCGAAATGTGGTTGAAATCACACTTACCGATAATGTTCAATATCAGTCAGTTCTTGCAAATGCGAATTACGAATGACCTAATATTTTTGTGGATCAAGGTCAGTTCAGTGGTCCAGACTTTATCAGACGCACACAAAGGGAAAATATCCAATTGGCAGATAATATGTTATTATTTGTTTTATTTGTTTTATTATACTGAAACTACTCAAAAAATGCTTAAAATTTGACTGTTGTAGACAGCAAAATATTTTCTAGTATAAAATATACAATTACGGAACTGGACTGTTAAAAAAACGGATTTTAAATACACTTTCGGGTGTCAGTGGTTGTAGACCTGGCGACAACTTATTGTCCCCCTCTACATTATAGATTTTTGGGTTTTCCACCAGGTTGTTTCCCTCGTCAGCAAATTTTCCGTAGAACATCCAAATTAGTTTTCTACTTGTATAAAGTAAACACATATGCTAGTTGATAGATAATAGATATTATCATGTGTAAAGATCAAAGTGAAAATGTACAAATCATCGATAAACACAAAAATTAGAGGTTCAAACATCAGCTAACATATTGAGAACATAGAATTTTATTTTATTTTCTTTGTTTAGGTCTTACTTTCATTTTTTGACTGTGTACTTTCTGGCTGAGCTGTCTGATGTGTACTAGTTGCATATCCGGTTTCACCGCTTTCTGCTAAATATAAAATGTAACTCTATTAGCTATCTGACTCAATAAAAGAAACTGCAACCAAATATACATTTCAGGTCAGTCAAAGATGCTATGTATTTTTAAATAATGCCATTGTAGTGATCTAATTACGAATTTGCATATTTGAAAGTGGCATTAAGCACCATAACCCTTATAATAATTGTATTTCATTGTTTTATCGAGTAATTTGTGAACATCCGTCACTAAAAGAATTTTTTCTTAATTTCCTACCCCAATTCTTAATAATTAAGAAAAACATTCTTAAATTAAGAATTTATTTTTAAATTATGAACGGTCAAATTAAATTAAGATTTTTTTTTTCATATTAAGAAAAGTCAATTATATTAAGAATATTCCAGTTATATTGAAAAAAACGGCCATTTATTTCATCCAATCACCATCGAGCTTTCATGACATGCCCACGGCAATATTGCTATCGTGTACTGATATAATTATATATATATAATCTACAATAGTGGTGTTTGTGTCAACTAATTTGAAATTATTATTGTAATCTTTAAATAATTCTCAACGAAAGAAAGATACATTAATAATAATAATACTAAATGAATAAAACAAAGAAAGGTAAATAAAGAAAACGTAAATGTTTTTGAATCACTGTATTTTTCACATAAATCCCTGAATCACACAACTATTGTACGTTTGTGCCAAAACGCAAAATACGGTATTAATAATAAGAGGTAATCTGATAATTGTTTGTTTCTTTTTCAGGTAAATAATACACAATATATTAATGTTGCATGCTTTTGTTCAGGTTCTTTGTTCTTTGTTACAAGTTTTATGTATTGATGATTTGGTTTTATAACGGGAAATCATCTTTTCCGCATAATGAAATGCTAAATTTGGGCTAAATAATGTGTGCCTCAATTTCCTTGGAAAACAAGTATCTCACGGAACACGGCATTCATTAATTTAGAGTGAACAAATTGACATTGTGCATTTTAAATGCAAGTCATGAATATTCCTTTCTTGTCCTGAAATAAATATGTATTGTGTTTGAGATATTGGGATCTTAAGTTAAATTCTCCGATTAAATTATGAAAAATTATACATGTATTTTCATTCCTATATGAACGTGATGAATGCATTAATACATGAAATACTTCCAGATTTACCAACTGCCACATCATTATTGACTCATATGTATTAGACTTAGTAAAACATTGCCAAGTTTTTTATGATCATCCGCTTAACATGTCCGAACACAGACCTGTTTTCTGTTCTATAGCTTTAGTTGGAGTTAGCGTTTTTAACTGCACGAATCACAAAATGAAATTGTCATGGAAACGTGCACTTGCAACTGGTTCAATATGTAATTATACTTTTCTTCTCAAAGAGCTGTTGGATAACTTACATACTCCAGATATTAGCTGTGGTAGCACGGTGTCTATATCAGAATATTATAAATCGTTAGTAAATGCATTAAATACAGCTGTGATAATGACTATACCAGTGGTAAAAAGACCCAAACAATTATCGTGGAATTACGCTTTTGCCAGTTATACTCAAACGTTTTGAAGTCTCCACACAAATTTCAATTCACAGGAAGGTATAAGTTATTTGATTGAATATGGAGAATGCATAATAGTTGTTTTTCTCGATAGCACAAAGGCGTTTGACACGAGGGAATGTTATTTAAGGTTTACGAATTAGGGATCCATGGAAAATGTTGGAGAATCTTTTGGAATATATAAAAGAATATGGAAAGTTGTGTAGTTGTTAACGGTGTAGGATCGAATCGAGGAAATTTAAAATGAAACGATGAATTCGTCAAGTGAGTGCATTATATCAGCCCAACTGTACTTAATATTCATCGACGGACATTTACGGGAGGTCGAATCGTCGAAGCGAGGAGCTATGCTTAGGGATTTGACTGTGAATATTCCTACACAGGCTGATGATATATGTTTTTTAGTTGCATACAAGTCAACTGATATGACCGATTTAATTGATATCTGTGAAAATTACAGTAAACGATGGAGGTTTAATTGTTCGCCTGCCAAAAGCGCAGCTATGTAATGTTCAGGAAAAACTGTCAGACATAATCGTAACAATCCTAGTTTCTACTTATTCGAAATGAGATTCAACAAAAAACGACTGTGAATCACGTTGGAGTAACTTTATCATCTGACTTGTTGTGCATAGAACGGACAGTTCAAGCTTGTCATACAATGCACTCACTGACAATGGCGTTGTTACGATCGGGAGCTGATGTTGCTGCACTAAATCCAGTATCTAGTGCAAAATGTGTAAGAACTAATTATTTATCCTAAAGCCTTATATGGATGTGAACTATGGATATTGAGCAAAACAGAACTTTTGTTATTAGAAAGGGCACAAAGATATATTGCTAAATAAATACAAGGACTGGAGAGAAGAACACGTATGGATATGTGTAATGGACTCTTAGGATGGACCTCTATAGAAGGTTATATAGACATGAAAAAACTGTTGTATATTTGTAATATATGTAGACTGGACAATCATTTGCTTCCCGTAGGATATTTGTTACAAGGCTGTTGATGTTCAACGCTAATGGGCAAAATCAAATTGGTCTTATACCTGAATTTATGCGTATTTTGAATAATTACAATTTAACTCAACACATAAACAATGTTGTCGATACCGGTGAATTTGTCTGTAAACCAACATGGAAATTAATGGTCAAATACACTATTCACTCATATGAAGCACGCGAATGGCTACAACGAATGGCATCTGATAAAGACTTTTAGAGTTTTTTTTTAAATTCAGTCCAACCTGGAAGTTAACAAACTTTTCAAACTTTTGAAGTCAGAAAGGAAATCCAGTTTTTCATACAATTATTAGTGATATTACGTATTAACACAGACGTACCGCTGTTCATATAACAATGTCTTGTCTGTGGACGTCAGAACTGAGAGACAGTCTATGGTGTCATATTATTAATAACATTGGAGACCTTATGCTCAGTGTTTATTTACAGTCTGTCAGATTGGGACCTTTTCCATGTTTTAGCTGGGACTGACATTAAGTTTGAAATTTCAAATGAAGAGGAATTAGAATTCCGAATCAAGGCAGTTAAATTTTTATATAATTCGTCAAAATTATACTATTCTGAATAACATTCCAAACAATATGATTGCTGCCAATTGCCGCGTTCTGATTTGTATTTATTTGAACTATGTTTAATTTAATTTCGTTTTTTGTTGTATAATCGCTATGATGTATAAACAAGTATTACAATATACTCTTCTTAATTGAAGGAAATAAAGATAATAATAATAGGTACAGTATGCATATATTGCGATTTCCTCTTGGATGGAAAGTCTACAATAATATTTGGACATTTCTTAATATATTGTTTCTTCTTCAGTTAAATAATTCAGGAATAAAGGTAATAACAAAATTACCGAACTCCGAACAATCTTACAAAGGGAAAGTCAAAACTCATAATTATATAAACAGACAAAATCAGTCAACAACCGGAAAACTGTGAAAACCGTAATGACCCTGACTTGGTACAGGCATTTCTAAAGAAATGGTGGGTTGAATCAGATTTTAAGGCGCCAAACCTCCCGCTCTCATTACGGTTCAAAGGTTCCGGCTGTCACTGTAACAGTATTTAAATACAGGAACAAAATAGGTAAAATAGTAGTCAAAGCAGTACCATATTCGGTGACGTAAATGTCAAAAATATTTTTACGTCACACATTGACAAAAAAAATTCTTGACATTTTTGACTTCTTTATCTTTATACATTTTCACTATATGAAAATGCATCGCTTATAATTTTTTCTGCAGAGACGGAATATATTTCGACAAGATATTGGTATCGGAATATAAACTTTTTAAGAGATCGAATAAGGCGAATCTTTTTATAGCCCTGGTCCAGTAGCCTGTTTCTCAGATGAAGATGACGTTTCAGGAAATCAGAATAATTGCTACTGGCCCTTGCATAGCGAATCAATTGCGAGATGTAAGCACCATATGCAGGAGAAGCTGGTATATTGCTGCACATGTTTGGAAAATTTATGATTTTAAAATTGAAGTCGTCCCGCTTATCATAAATTTTAGTACTGAGTTGACCACTGTCGTCAAATTCGAGGTATAAGTCCAAAAATGATGCGGACGAAGCTGTATCGGTGGTCTCTTTAACTTCCAGCTCTGGAGGGTATATCAATGGAAGAAATTCTGCAAATCTAGAATTATTGATAGATAAAACGTCATCAATATACCTGTATGTGAAATTAAAGGCTCTAGCCTCATGAATCTTCTTATCTTTTACAAGCTTTTGAAGAAACTCCGACTCATATGAGTATACAAATAAATCGGCTAGAA
This sequence comes from Bathymodiolus septemdierum, assembly GCA_963383655.1. Taxonomy (NCBI): domain Eukaryota; kingdom Metazoa; phylum Mollusca; class Bivalvia; order Mytilida; family Modiolidae; genus Bathymodiolus; species Bathymodiolus septemdierum. The sequence continues at coordinate 87,105,522 of OY726521.1, read as the reverse complement.
GTTACAAGTTATTTTTGCATGCTTTTGTTCATGTTATTTGTTAAAGTTTTATTTGTTAATATTCGTTTTATTTTGATTGGGGTTTTTATACTAATTTCCAATATGAAATAAAACTTGAAAATGCATTTATAACGAACGAGAATTCATTAAAGATGGTGACACTTTTAAATACATATAACCTTGTGTCTGTGCATGTGTTTGCTATTGATTTAACTTATTATTTTTTCCCTTATTTTTTTAGGAGATGAACGGGAGTTATCAAATGTAATTTTATTTCGACAAATACACACCCTCCAAGATTTACCAGGTATCGTCGTATTTCGTGGTCATGTGTATGGAACTGAATATATGTATAGAATGCTAAACATATCTTTCGATGTTTATGATTTGCCAATTAACAGATTACATCACACATTTTGACACATGTTGTATGGTCTGAAAAGTTAATTACATGTGATCAAAGGCACTTAACCTTAATTTCATGGCAAATTCGTTGTATGTCATAGATGTATATTTCTTATTTTTAATGACATAAGAAATATTGTATGTTGTACATCACAGTAACTACTAAAAATAACTAGCGTGCTCTCCCCGAGTGCAGTAGATCGTAGGTTCAAGCCCCGATCGGATCAAACCAAAGACTATACATGTGGTATTTCCTTCTTCTCCGCTAAGCACGCATCATTAAGGAGAACGAGCCATGATTGGTTGTCTCGGAATCAGGATAATGTGTCCGAGTGGGGCGACATGTCTATCAACGGACTGTTGTTTAAGTTATCTAGCACTATAAAAATACAACTAAGCCTGTTAGTTTAATACCAATTGCACCTCATCATCATATCATTGAAAATTAACTTGTACTCGACATGATATAGCTGAATAACACAAGTATACAGAGGTATTTTTTTGACAAATTTTGCAGAAAATTTTGCTCACAAACTCTAAATGTGTTGTTCTGGACAGTTTGTATCATAATCTTCATATAATTGTCTGGCTTACAGTTTTCAATTTTCTTGAAGATATTATTAAAGTAGTTTGTCATTGACTTTGTAATAAGATTGCTCAGATCATTTATGCGTCTTTCATTAATATGCTGAAACAAACAATTACAAACCAAACATATTAAACAGTTCTCTATATGCTCTTTTTATCAATAAAAATTTCCTGCCCTGCCCTGCCAAATTTAGGATGAGGACAGTTTCTTAGCAGACATGCAGTCAACTACATACTTCAAACTCTGCTCTCTCGATACCGATTCTCAGTTTACGGCGTAGTGAAATAGAAAAGTTACAGTATTCCATTGAACGCTATGAACAGTACACTTCTGGGACGATCTTCAAACAACTAACGCATGCCATGTGGTGTACTCAGTGTACACTATATGATATAGCCTGGGGTTCTATGGTACCACGGTACTTAAATATTTACACTATATATATACAGAATTAAAGAAATCGGTCATATCTATGTTTTGTTTTCCATTTAATCTGCATGATGTTGCAATACTTTGTCCGATTTCTTTCATTCATTAATTAATAGACGAGAAATGACCGAAGGAAGGTAGTATATTTATCAGTTATTTGGGGATTGGTGTTTTTTTTCCCTTCTGCATCAAAGAGGATCGCGAGATATACTTATTTCGGTCACCCGTCCGTCTGAGAACATTGTAAGTGCTGTAGCTATTTCCTTTCACATCATATTATATCAACATTTCAATAGAAGATTTTGAACTATCTCTCTTCCATAAGTTCAAAAATGTGTTTTGTAAGACTTAAGTTATGTCCCATTGAATATATAATGAACATCAACACTCAAATTATTAACATCTATTCTATCAGCAATATAAACCGGTTTCGTACCTTTTGGGAACTTTATATTGGGAAGATATGAATAAAGACTGTAAATTGGTTATATTTTCTTTCTGTGAACAAAACGTGTCTGCTACCTTTCCGGTTTTTTACAAGAGAGAGTATAAATGGCAAGCCGGAAACAGGCTAACCACCGGATTGCCGCAATATATCGGTCAGTGAACCTCCAATCAATAATAAATACACCAAAAACATATAAACAACATTTCACCTCAAGACAGGAAATTTCAGAGTTAATGTGACACTAGCTACTCGAGGGGTTGTGTGAATCAGATGTGGATTCTGAAAAATTATAAAGATCTCATCGAGTACACACAAATCAGATCCCTCTCCACATTTGACTTCTTTAGCCTTTTTATTACTATTCCCCACACAAAGGCAAAAATCAGATGAGAAGAATTAGTCCAACTGTGTTTCATACAAATACCTTTTTTAGGAATCTTATGCTTCATAAAAAATACCACTCTGATTCAACAAAAAAGATCTCTGAAACTGATATTCCCTCTTAGTGAAATGATGCGGTCATGCAAGTAAAATACCAACCCTCACATATCACAGTGCGAACAGCGTTATAATAAAGAACGCTACACGATAATCTTGAATATTTCATCTCCGTGACACAGCGCATATGCATAGTATTAATTCTATTAAAGAAAGTTGATGGCCTCAACCATTATTTAAATATTAGATAGTATACAATGCCATAAAAAAACATAACAGTGAAACAATAGTCAACTCTGAACCATAATCTAATTGCCAAAACCATTTTACGTCACTTAGTTATCAGTACGCAATTGACAGAAAGCATATTTCAGCATGTAACCTATTTACTTAAATATTATATGGTTTATAAGATAAATTTATTATTGAAATAAACAATTCCAAAAAAATGTAACTATTTTTAAATCTAAGTTAGTACCATAGGTACCTGATGAAGATAATTTCGAACACAAACGTGCCGTGTGCACTTACGAAAATAATCCCTTTCTTAAATTTTGATATTTAATCGAATACTAGTAAATATGTACCGGTATTTGCTACCCTATTTAGTATAGTGAACATTGATTTCTGTCTGAAAAACTGTTTCAATTATGAAAAGAAAGTCTAAGCAGAGATGGTCAACAATTCCACCAATATGAACAAAACAAACAATCATCTGTCACCTTAACTCACTGAACACAAAAAGGGGGAACACGAGATACTTCAACATCCTCCAATCAAAACACTGTATATGTGTACATTGTATTGGACACAGTGTACCAATTGTCCAGCATTGGCACGGGAAAGTTTTATAACCACAAGACTAGAAAAATTGACGTTCTACTCTTACTATGAAGTTGATTGACAAGATATAATTACTAACAACATAAATTATTTACCTTCGATAATTTTCTGTGACGGCAATTGTTCACATATATTGGTTTTGACCTCAAAAACCAGTTCATCGATGTCGATTGATAGCTCATCTGAATGAAATATAAAATCGAAATATAACATAGCAAAAACATGCATGTAATGTATATATATTATTAATTTTAAGAAGAAACGCTGAATAACACGATTGGCTAAGACTATTTTACGAACCATAATGTGAATATTATAAACTGTGCCTCACAGTGCATGCAGTGGAGCTACAAGCCTATTAAAACGCAAAAACCTATTTAATTATTGAACAATATTTGTAGATAGAGGTACATAGAAAATATCTAGGCAATAAAGGAACTCTAATTTCTTTCTGAAAAAAAGGGGGGGTCAAGGAATTTATACCTCTTTAGCTAAGGTTAAGAATGGCAATGTCTTGTATTTTATATTTATACATGATCACTAAGTTATATATGAGGATAGCAATTTTACAAACAAGTGCAAAACAATTGCATAACTGCACCATTTTAACAAGGGTGTGGGGGGGGGGGGGGGGGGGGGGCAACTAACTAGCTTAACACAGCCACTCCTCTAAGAACAACGAATGAGATGTGTAGATATTTGAACCTTGTTTAAAATCAGATGATATATGAATTCTCAAGTAATTGTTACATGTTTTTTTTCCCAATTAACTTTCATTAAATGGAATCTTTTTACCCGAGTTAAAGGGAAATAGATCCAGCTATAAATTTAGAATCAAGTTCGGAAATTTGCAAACTGACCATTAAGGTGATAGTCAATTGTCATTGATGTCCTTTAATATTTAAATGTCCTGTGTCACATGGTACAGTCTGTTATTTGTACTCACTCCTACCAGATTTTCACACTTCAGAAAATATAATTAATATAGTAACCTAATGGATAACCTTTTGAATAATTAATTGTCGTATATATCATATATTAATATGCATCTAGGGAAAAAAAATGTTGATTTTTAAAAACTGGATTTTTAAGACTTTTTTTCTGGATATTTATAGAAGTCAAACGGACTAACGCCTATTCCTTCTGTACACGTATAATCGAGAATATTCTTACATACCTTTGTACTTTTTTATATGGTCTATTATGTCCCTGCTCATAGATTTGGACTCTTGATTAACAAGTTCTAGCTTTTTCATCAGGGATTGTAATTTCTGTAATTAGTGGAATAAACTATAATATTACCAAAAGCTTATATCAGTATTTCAAATAAAGATGTGAAGCCAAATTATGAAACTTTTCTATGGCAAGTAGTAAGAAAATAATATATATATATACCATGCTCTTTTCTATAAACATTGTGATTTAGAATGAAAAGTTTGATAATGCCAAATGGGAATGCAATGACAGGCAACATAATACCCCTCCCAAAAAGAAAACAGCAACATAAAAACAAAAACAAATGAAGGTCTAGATCTAGTGATTATCAAAAGACTCTACAGAAATCTAAAGATGAAGTAAATGAATAGTACCGTGGAACGAATTGGTAGTCTGACATCTGTGACACAAACATTTCTCAAAGGTAACCGTTAGATGATTAAAGAGCTAATATTATACAATTAATGACTTTTCATAAGGTGGACACCGTGATTTATCAACCCCGAGGAAGTGATGTTCACCGAAGCCATCAATTGTTTTATTAAATGACACATTCTAAGTGTAATCTTGGGGTGAACATTGTGAATTGTTGTTGTTTCTTAGACATTTCCATTTATTCATTTTGATATGTAACTGCTTCAAACCAACAAACACCAGTTTTTAAAGCTTGACATTTCTAATGTTTCAAAACAATAAAATTGATTAAGAAAAAACGAATACAATTTCAAAATTTTAACAAATAAAATATCAGTTTCAGTAACATTTTTAAACAATTTTTAAAGAACATAGGTAAGTGTAATTAATTTATGCTGTAGTCTATGGTAATGTTAGAGCAATTATTTTAGTTTTCCCCTGTTACTATATTTGGGTACGTATTAACTTCTGGTTCTACTGACGAAGCTGCTTCGTTCATTTTTGTTTACTAATAGTCGTCTGCTGATTACCGAAGTTGGTTAGCAAGACCGCACCTGATTGGTTGAGGTTCAAAATGTTGGCCAATCAAATTTATCGATATTAATCAGTCTACTGGTTTTCCCCTGTTACTATATTTGGGTACGTACTAACTGCGACATGAGATTTTTTAACCTCACGCGCAAAATTGCGCGGTGGACATGTAGCTCTGTTACAGGAAGCAATGAACCTTCTAAACCAATCAGAATTAAGAAAATTCATAGTCATTTAATAAAGTATGTTGACGTCACTGATATCTAATATCATTGCAACATATTAATCGTTAATCATATTCCTAATTTTGCGTAAAAAAGAATGATATTTGAAAAGCTTAAGATTATTACGCTGCATTATTGTTTTACAACAACGCTAATCACCCACTTATATATATATATATGAGTGTCGATATTTTATTCACATCTGGAAAATACTTACATGATTGAAACATTTCCCTGAGGGGGGAGGTTTGGCCAATACAACTAGCTTAGCCTCGTCACTTTGCATCGAAGTGCTTGCATTACGCCACGAGAGCGGACGGTCATGTACATGCGTTAGGGGTATTGATTTTGTCTATGTATCTAATATTTTCCTCTTCGATGTTGGAACTGTTCTGGCAATGTAATATTTTTGTTTCTCATTTTATGAAAGTGTAGTGTAAATTTATACATATTCATTTTGAAGACTGCCGTTTTCAGCTAATCTTGTGTAGTTCCATATTAGATTCTAAATGACTAATGAGAACTACAAATTAAGATTGATTCAATCAGATTTCAAAGGCAAATCAATGCCATTGTGCCTGAATCGCATTATTGACAAAATGTACCTGTTACCATTGACAAATTTTCTATATTTCAACTGTTGCCATGGATTAGTGTGGGACTTCCCTGTATTATTTTGAAAATCGAATTATCGTTTCTCAGAGAATACTTTCGCTCGTTTGTTAGATACATGTAAAAAATGCATGTACCCGCAAATAGCAAACAATACCACATTAACGTATAATTATGTAAACTCCTCTCACAACTGGTTGTAGACATGTTGCTAATACTAAGTACTTACGACGATTCCCATGGTTCAACCCACAGTGTTTTTTTATATTGCTCAACACTTCCTCAGGTGGTGGTTAGGGGATGCCCCTTCGATGGAGAGATTGCTAAGTTATAATAAGGAAAACTTTACCGTGAACCCTATTTGGTACTGTATGTGAAGAGTGCCACAGTATCTGCACTTTAAAGATCCCTTTTGTGTATTTCGAAAATGAGTAGGCACATAGAATACACTTATTGACTGGGTATGAGGGTAATGGCACTCTTATTGTCCCCTCACTTTTATTGTCCCAAGAGGGGGCAATACAAGTTATATTACCCAAATATCAAGTTTATAAGTGTTTTATTATATACTGAACATCTGTGAAAATTAAAGTTATCAATTATGGTATTTCATATTATTACCAGTACTTAGGTTAACAAAGACATAAAGTAAGTAAATAGCAATTCGTCAAAGTTCCAGGCATAAAATATCACATCATTTTACATAAAGTTTGAAAATATCACAGTGTTTCTTGTTCATAATCATCATTTATGAAAGTGGAAATGCACAGTTGAATTGTTGATAGTAAATCCACCTGCTGTCTGTGCTGCATAGTTCAGATAATTTGGCATATTGTTGCACATTTATTTGATTTGCCTCCAAAGCTGCAAGATCTTGTAGTATTGAATCAACTCAATGTCATCTGATAAGAGATCTACGAATCCATCACTTGGTAGCACTCGTAACACTGGTGGCTCTAGCACGTTTTGCAGGACAAGGCGCTTCAACATTTTTTTGAAATGTCAGATATTCGAGAATATTCGGAATAAGATTTAATACAATTTTCTAATTTATGTCAACTTAGCACTATGATGTGGCGAGTTTCCGATTGTTATAAGTGTTTCGAATGCAATGGTTTCTGTAGCGTTTTGAAAGATCACATTCCTTGCTTATCTTTGCCATTAAATTTCCAAGGCTGTTTTTCCAACTGGGCTGTCCCCATACCATACTTCATCAGAATCTTCAACTGTTCCAGCTGGTCTTGGGTGCTTCCAAAAGTCTGTTCTTTCTGGGTTTAATCTACTGAACAGAAGTACTTAGTAAATGCCATCACAGGACAATTGGGACTTCCTGTAAAATAAGAAAAAATGAATAACAATCACTTGAACCAATAACAAAATAGTGTGGCTGATACTTTAACTGTTGTGAAAATTCTTTATTAAATGGTGCTGTCGAATATCACAATAATATATATTATTACATAAGGCTCTATTTTACTGTTTTTCTATTGGCCAGAAGCAACTCGTATTGACTTGGTTTCACTTTCGTTTTCTAACGAAATCTATCAAAAGAATTTTTTTCATTTTAATGTAATAAAACAATTACAGTCTTTTGTATCGGTCAATACGAGTTTTATGGACCTTAGAAATCAATATTCACCTCAGCCTAAAGGCTTCGGTGAATATCGTTTTTAAGGTCCATAAAAACTCGTATTGACCTCAACAGAAGACTATAATTGTATATTATTACCTAATTCTATATTAAGTAACTACATATTTTAAGATATTTTTGCGTTTTTTGCTCCTCTGTGATCTATTGACGGGTCAATAGTTTTCAAGAGACAATTGCACGACAGACTATGGAACTGACCTTTGAACCTTTTTTTCATTGGACAACACATTTCAAAACTTCAAATATTTCAAAAAATTACAAAATTTCAAAAAATTCAAAATTTTCATACAATTTCAAAATTTTCAAAAGATTTAAATATTTTCTAAAATTTTAAACAATTTCAGTTTTCATAAAATTTCTAAATTTTAATATTCAAATAATATTATTGAAAAACATATGTAATATACAAATTTAGGACTTTTTACTCTGTATTCCACTTGTTTATTGTTATCTAAATTTAACAAATAAATCATTTTCATCAGTTTTTCTACAATATATGCATGAATATATTTAAGTCATGTCCGCTACCTTGCTTCTGTTTAATTAGGAAATAAAACAGTTATTTAATGGGTGTGGATGCAATAGACCAAGCTATTTGTCCTTCGGTGCTGGGAATGACCAAGTGTTCTATTGCATGAGGCCAACTATAATACTGTACAATTGTAGTAGGCGGGATTCTGTAGAATGTGGCGTGTAGGACAAAACCTCCGAATGTGAGGATGACAAATCCTAAACCTGATTGAATAAACAACATACACCCGTGAACAGAAAACAAACACTAAAACCCGTGTACGGACGACAAACAGATTTATTTACCACTATACACGGAGGACGACATACAGCTCAACCATTATATATTTGTGTACGAAGGCCAACTCGACTTCTTTGTATGTATATGTACGCCAGACAACTTTATATAATGTGCAAAGACGACAGACACAAGTGACGGCAATAGAGTCAATGACTGGTTCTGAATAAAGTGAATCCTTTCAACAAAATATGCTTTAATTTGGCAAAATGTATTAACAATGCAAAAAGTGAATAATGTAAACGTATATCAAAAATCAACAATGTAAATGTTTATCTAAAATTAGCAATCCAATAAGGAAAAATTACTTTCAAAAATAAAGTCGAACCTTCAAAAGTTAAAAAATTTTAAAATGGAACAATCTTTTAATTCTAAATTAGAATGCATACTCTTTCAAACGAGAGACCGAGTCTTACCTTTGAATGCGAGTATTCTTTCAGCTGTGGTACACAACTTATAGCCATTAACCAATGGTTAAGTAGAAAACATATATTTACGAAACATTTTAAATAGAATGGTAAAATCTAAAATTTCATCTTGCAAAAACTTCTGAAATCAAAGTTGTCCAAATAAATTTAGATTAAAATACGATTAAATAATATATTATAGATTCAACTATATCAAAAATATTTCAAAATAAAGATTTCAAAAAGAAAAGAAGTTGAATGATAATTTATGATATTTTAAAGAGAAGACAACTAAATTCTACTACACAATTATTGACTTTTGTTGAGGTTAATATAAGGATATATTGTTCCAAGATATATGATATTTACATACCGAGGTAAATATCGTATATCTTGGAACGATCGATCCTTATATTAATCGAAATGAAAGTCAGTAATTGTTTTATTATATGAAACTGTTATTAATGTCCTCTGTGTCATGTTTTATAAATTGGCATTAAACACTACATGTTTTTTATTGTAAATTGTAATGGTAACAAGAAAGACCTATGCACACTGCAAAGATTAATTTTGATCGTTGCAGAGGACCCTTTGGAACGTTATATTAACCTCACGTGACGCTAAAATAAAAAGTAGGGGTTTTCCGATTTTGACGTCACGTGAGGTTAACATAACGTTCCAAAGGCTCCTCTGGAACGATCAAAATTTATTTTTGCGGAAATTGAAGACTTAGACAGTATTCATCAAGTTCTATCAAGAAACAATTTCATGCTCTTAGCCAATCAGATAAAAGAAATATTTATAGTCATATAATAATTGTTTGTATTACATATTGTACAAAATTGTAATACAAACATCGATGAAATGTGTATTTTTAATGGTACAATAGTTGAGTTCATGAGACAATATCCCACTGTTCAGAATGATTGCTGCTTCAAGTAGATCTACCATTCATCCATCCATACATGCATATACTTCCAATTGTATTTGAAAAATGGAGTTTAAACGAGATTAAAAGCAGTCATCTTTTCAATGATATATTTTTTTTCTATTGGTGAGGGAGCCGTGGTAGCCGTGATCGAATGGTAATTGGATTTACAACTACCTATGCAATCAGTGCCTGTCACCACTGATGTTATGGGTTCGAATCTCGATCAGGGCGAGGTGAACAACATAATCTGATCAAGTTTGTCAGTGACTTGCGACAGGTCGATGGTTTTTTCCGGGTTCTCTGGTTTCCTCCACCAATACATCTGACCGCCACGATATAACTGAACTTAACCAAACAAATCTATCGGTGAGTAGTCTCGACACAAATGCTAGACTCAAAAAAATACATGTACATACTTAAAACAATTTTACCTGGAATTTCCTACTATCTTAGTCCCTTTGCATTCCTTTTTAAATCAAAATCATCCTTTTGTATGTCTCTGATGTTTTCATGACCTCGATAACAGAAATAATACATGTACTCAAAGAACACTCTTTTCTGCAATGACTCAGGTGTATCTAGAGAAAATTTATCAAGTGCATAGAGTTTTTGGAGGTCTTCTGCTTAAATTGGCTGTTTGTGATTAACGCCATCCTTCCCCTCTTTTTTGATGTGAACTAACATAGCTTTGGACATATAGTATTTGCCTCAACATATCCGGAGTCATTGATTATGTTTTCTTTTCTTTTTTGGATGAATTTTTTTTGTAGACGAAAGCGGATCGTCATCAGGAATTTCGGGGCATATAACTTTCCGTCTGTTTTTCTTATTTCAGCATAAAACTTTCTCAATGTCCCCGATACATCAGTTATGTTTGTTTAGAATTAGAAATATAAATATAAATATAAATACTTTATTAAACCAATTAAGGGTTCTTGCCAGAGGCGGATCCAGGGTGGGAGGCGCACCCCCCCCCCCCCTCCCTAAAATTGGAAAAAAATAAGATTTTTTGGCGTAAAATCGTGATTTTTCATACAAAATACCCCAAAAATGTTCGCGCCTCCCTCCGCTCGGCGCAATTTTTATCAATACACCCCCCCCCCTAACTTGAAATCCTGGATCCGCCCCTGCTTGCGGGTTCATAATTTCATACAATGATTACAATGATTAGAATACATAACACAAATTAAATTCATGAATTATAATAGTGATTTACCAGGAGGGAAGCAGGCGACCAAAGGTAATAAAAAAAAATTAACCGTTATATAGTATATGGATTATCCCCCTTTGTCCAATATTAGACAACTTAATGAAATGGGTGTGGCTGAATCCCTGCTAGGAATGTAGACCTAGCAAATATGTATGTATAAAAACAAAAACAAAAAACAATAATAATAATAATTAATGCAAGGACTGGACCATGTCTTGAGGAGTTATACATATAGATAGCCAGTATATGTAAGTATATGTATACAGCTTAAAGTAATATGAAAGGCGAATATCGTGGAATTTTTGGATTAAATATTTTACTTAATATGCCACTTAATTTAACTAAAATCAACTGCATAACATTAACAATCCGCTTAAAAGCAGAATTTATGAGCAAATCGCAAAATATTTGAGAGCAGATAATTCTGTTGTGCACAACAGTAATGCAAATGATATGCGCGTGACTTAAGATTTGAACTCTTTCGGGGAGATTGAGTAACGGGTGTGTTCGATTTGTGCTTAAATTATCTCCCTTTTGGAAACCTGGCTGTCAAAAGTAGACATTTATTTTTATGTTGATATGTTTTATTGATACATTTTGTAATGATAAGGCTATTTATAAAATATTTATTGTATTTAAACTTTGACAAACTTCTGCAAATAAAATTTGTTAAGAAATTTGCAAAATCAAAATAATAACCATACCATTGTCAAGGTGACGAATGTTTTATATAATGCTTAATGTTTACATTTTCAACGAATCATTGGCTAATAACCGTATGGCCTACTTATTATAACTAAAAGAAGAGTCAATATTATTTTGATTTACGGCTTTTATTATAACTTACTTTAGTAAGTGTCATTTATTTGTAGTATTATTATCTTTAAATGTATATTTTTTTCATATTGAATTGTATTCACTATATTTTCACACTCATCGATTTTTGTACGTTCTATTTATTAACTTCCACTGTCAAGGTTATTTTAAAACCTTATTTCTTTTCATTGAATTCTAGTCAAACATTTTTCTCACATGTCAAATTTTCTGGACATTTAAATGCCTCTTGTGTTCACCTATTTACAAGTATTTTATATACTAAAACTATCATAGCTTTACGGGCATTTAAATGCTGTCTTTTTTTTTTACCTGTACATTATATCTACCTGACGATATATTTCATGACAATTTTTTTACAACTTTACGGGCAATTAAATGCCGTCCTTTTATCACCTGTATTTCGTGCTTTATTTTAACCTATCACTATGTATTTGTATATAAAACTTAACATGTTATATTGTGTCTTATTTACCTGTTCGATTATGTCTATTTTTACAGAGAATAATTCGATCAATACTTGTATGTTGAATGTGAATGGTTTATCAGACCGTCAATGTCAGTTTTCTTTAAAAATAATGTGTGCTTCAAAATAAAGTTGACATTTTATTTTTGCAAGAAACACATGTTTCAAATATAAAAGTGGTAAAAGAATTAGAAAATTATTTTGATTGTTTTAAATGTTTTTGGAACTTTGGTACACCTTTTACTGTTTTGGTAAAGGTACGGCTATATTTATTTCTGATAATTTAAATTTTAATGTAATAAGATATCACAGACGGTCGTTTTCAGTTTGTTGATATTAATATAGATGACATTATTTATAGATTGATCAATATATATGCACCTAATGAGGACAAAGACAGATGTGAATCTTTTGAAGATGTTTATCCTTATGTGACTACAAATAATACAATATTCGGGGGTGATTTTATTGTATTTGAAATCCAAATATTTATAAAATTGGTGGTAATATTAAAGTCCCACTGGCTAAGATACGACCGTTTTTTTAATGAGCTGCATTCTCCAAAAAATGTACTATACATGCTTTATATTTAATTAAATAACGTTTTAACTCATTTTCGTGTTGATATATGTGAGAAAGAATAGGTGAGAGAACGATATTTGTTGACGAATTCCAGGATGCTGCATCAAAAGATGACGACGATTAATTATCGGCAAATTTACGGAGTCTGTCGAATGATCCAATCGTAACTACTCGGCCGTATACGATTGCCGAATGATCATGTTGTTCCAACTATAAATAAACAGCGATGGAGAGATAAGCACATGCACTCTTTTCTCACTATATCATTCTTTTATTTCAAATGTTTTCCCGATAAAAAGTGGTCATTTCGCATGGTTTTAAAAAGAAAAGTACGTTAGTAATTTATGCATAGCTCGAGAGAGGAGAAATGAAGTTAATTGTAAAAAAATACGTATTTTGACAAAATTGGGGTACGATAAGGGAAATACCAAGTGAACAATAACTATGTTGTACTCGTAAAAAAATTCTGAATGAATCCGCATTATTCAGTAAATAAAGTTCGCAAATTAAATATTTTAGGATTTTATCTTTATTATATTTGCTATCAGTATGAAGAACTTGCAAAGTGTAACCGTCCTAACGGAAATCGTACCGTTTAGGCTCTTTCATTTCTCTGTTAGCCCTCTAAATTCTTTGATTTTCTGTTTTCTAAATGTTTTGATTCTAAGTGTATCGAGGTTACATAAATTGTCGAAGCTACTCTATACAACAATCAATTTTACTGTCATTTCTGTACTACAGTCATCTGTCAAAAGTATTGGGAAATGTAAAAAAAAATCCCTGCATAATCAACCAAAACAATATATTTTTTTTTTGGTTTATTTACTCATGTTGTTAATTTAACACAACAAATAAAAATTGACTGATTTTCCTATATATTTCAACTAACAATAAATCTTAAAAATTTAAATCATGGAAAAAGTATGTACAAATAAAACCACTCAGATAAACATAATGAACAAATAAACAAACAAAATATAGACAATTTTGAATGTTTTAGTGTAAAATTTGTTAAAATCTATCCAGAAATGACTTCACAATAATTTTAAAAAAAAATATGGTTTTGGTTGATTATATATGGATTATTTTGGACATTTTCCAAAACTTTTGACAGATGACTGTATTTTGTTTGGTCCTCATTTTTGGTTACCATAAAAGATTGAATTAAAGATCTGATAGGGAGATAATTGAAACGCAAATCGAACATACCCGTTTATCTTTTCTTGATTGGCAATCATCGGACTAAAACTTTTCTTCACGAGGTATAATGATCGACAATCATCGGAACAAAACAACCGAAAGTTAATTAGTCTCCACAACAATGCCGAGGACGAAAAACATGCACATGGATTTGCAGATTTCTAGTTGTTGGGAACATATTTCAACTTGAAACATGCATGAATAGCTTAGTAAAGATACAACCGTATTCCAAATGAATTGTCAGGGAAAAATGTTCTTCACCCAAAACTGGTGTAATATTACTTTAAAAGTGTTTTCTCTATATATATTATATGTAACACTCACTGTTAACAATTATATGATATGATCTTACACATTATATAATATCAATCCATCATGAATAACCTCATCCATCAGAAATCGTTTTAACCCTTTGAACGCCAAGCCGTTGATTGCATACAACGTTACGTTGCCATACATTCCAGAACGTAACGATAAAACGTCACCTTGCGCTGCGTGTTTTCATGACGTTCACGCACATGCATATTTCCAATGTGTTAAAGGCTTTTGACAAATTGTATGGAAATGCAATGATAACTCACACGTAACTTAAGTGCTCCAAAAGGTTAGCAGTTCCTGTTCATACTTGACATTTGATTAGACAAGGAGGGAAACATGGAAAAATCTATGGTAATTAATAGATTAAACAGAAATGTTTACATCGAAAATGTGTTTATTTTATTCTTCATAATATCTACTAATGCACCCGTCAACACAAAGCCGAACTTTACAATTAGGACACCACCACTGTATTCATGCTTTCCTGAACCGTTCGTGAGAACTTGGACACACAACACATTTCTTTCTCTTCATATTTGGTATTTTCTCTGTGAAATGTCTCTCCGTGATTCTTGTTAAGTGCCTGTGCTCCTATCTCACCTCTCTGACTTGCTGATTTCTATGCTCCTCAGAATGCAAGAAATATAATATTTCTGGGACCTTATTCACAGAGTACCAGTTAATTACTGTAGCGAACAATAATTTATTATTTAAAAAAACATTAATATATTTCACCGTTGTAATATTGAACCGTTTGAAATATTTTGTTAAAACGCCTATTGACATTGTAATTTTATGAAAGGACAGTGTAATTATTTCAAGCAAAAATTTATGCTATCGCCTTCTTTTCGAGTTCATTAATTTGAGAAAATGTTCCTCAAAAGTAACATTGTGATAAGCTTATAAATAAAATGTTCAGATTTACATGACATGTTACAGTACCTGTGATTTCGTGCAAACGTTTAGTTTATCACATCTAAATCGGGTATTATATTGTGAAGTGGATCATAACCTGGCTGGTCACACGACACGGCATACACCGACACTCGTTGGTATGGCAGTGCAGAAATTGCAAAATCAACTGAAACGTATTGCGAGAATCACTAAGAAACAAATTGGTGCTTCCGTTGACCACGATCTACTATTATGTTCCCAGTATGTTTCATATGTTGGCTTTTTTTTTTACTACACCCATGGATAGGATAAATCCCAGAAAAACTGAATTATTGTTGAAGGTTAAAAACCAATATCCTAACCCTAAATACAGTATATATTGATGCTTTGTCTTATAATATATAAATGATCACCAATGAATTTTATTAATTTGATTCACATCTGTGGCGCGTTGTATTATATATATCCTTGTGTAAAGTATACCAGTTGGTGGTTTTCTCTGGGAACTCGCTTTTCAAACTGATCACCACAACATAACTGAAAAGTTGTTAGACACCCTGAACCCTAACACCTGAAGATGATAGTAGGTTACTCACTGAAAGGGGAGCTTTGGGCATATACAACTAGTTTAATCCCGCAATTTTTACTGATGTGTCTGTGTGCTCTGTTTAAATCGCGAAAAGCGAGCGGTTATGTACACGTGTGTTAGGTACATCGATTTCTCCCTGTTTCTACGATTTTCCTATTAGATTTAGGAATTGTTCCGACATTATGTTATTTTTTTCATTTTATTTTTTGTTTCTAGTTATCTCTACTACTGACGGTACTTGCACAGTGTGCAATTTGTTTGTAAAGAATATATGGAAGAGGAAATCAAGTTGTAGAATTTAGTATAATAATTAAAGATCGTTTAACAATGTTAAAATAAAAGGTCAGATCGAAACGGCATTTAAATACAATTAACACAATCCCCCAAATTATCTTCATATGATATATTGTACAAACATGTAGATGTTGTTTCCTTTCAATAATTATATTCGTGTCACTAAATTTAAAACTTATTCAGTAAAATTATGTAAATTTGTTTCATGATATATTCTATTCTGAAAGCGCATAGTTCATAGTAGCTCAATATAAATGTCCCTCGTGTTTCAATTGGCAAAGCAAGGACCGTCGTGGTCGTGATCATATCGTTGACTATTATTATACCTATTGTTTCCCAGTATTGATTAAAATGCTGTTATAGTGACAACCGGAATCTTTTAACAGTAATGGAAGCGGGAGGTTTGGCGCCGTAAAATCTGATTCAACCCACCATTTCTTTGGAAATGCCTGTACCATGTCAGGGCCATTGCGGTTTTCTCAGGTTTCCGGTTGTTGACTGATTTTGTCTGTTTGTTAACATATGAGTTTTGCCTTTCCCTTTGGAAGATTGTTCGGTGTTCGGTAATTTTGTTATTACCCTTATCAGTAGTTGGATTTACAACTAAATATGAAATCAATGCCTATCACCTCTAACGTTGTGCGTTCACAACCCCAATCGGTGGTTTTCTCTGGGTACTCCTGTTTCCACCACCAAAAACTGACCACTAAGACATAACTGAAATATTGTTGAAAGTGGCGTTAAACATCATAACTCCTAAACCGTAATTGGCAAAATAATTATCTATATTATTGTCAGACCCCACCTTACACACGAACCGTATCAGTGGTGTAATTGTACTTCTCCTTAATATGCGGTAGATCGCGAGTTCGAGCCCCGGTCGTGTCAAGACTTTCTAAATCTGTTATTGAATTTACCTTTTACTCGCCACGATATAGCTGAAAAATGACAATTTGGCCTTAAACAACAATCACTCCTCTTTCACACGTGGGAGTCGAAGTAAGGTATACTTGTACCAAGTCAGGGTCATTACGGTTTTGACAGTTTTCCGGTTGTTGACTGATTTTGTCTGTTTATATACTTATGAGTTTTGACTTTCCCTTTGTAAGATTGTTCGGAGTTCGGTAATTTTGTTATTACCCTTATTAACTACTACGAATTTACAAAATCATTTCTTCGAGTTTACTAGGGAAGCAACTCATCGTGTGCAAGTGTAGTTGAAATACTGCTTGTTAAACATCAGTCAGTTAATCAATATTCTAATATTTTCTATATACCAATTCTGATTTCTAACTCGCCTGAGTCAATGCCAAGTGAGCTTTAATTATCACTTTGTAATTTATCGTTATTTAACGTTAAGTGAACATTTTGTTAGTTATATACATTCATAGCGAAGACAAGTGTACAGATAATAAATTATTTAGGCGAGAAAAAAAGATGATACTGGTATGGGCCTAAGAGTGCAAGTTTAGATCGATTGTTGATTAAAGTCACATGCACAGTATTTCAGTTACATTCATGACGAAAACAAGTTTCAAACAATACCTCCCCTAGGCAACTTCTACACATGTCAACCTGTGACTTATCCATAAGAGTTACTGCAAGGTGTTTTTTATCGTCCAAGAAGTGTAACATACTCAATTCACGAGCCACTCAGTTATGTCCAGTCCGAAGGGCGAGCTGTGTATTTGATTCGTCCAACACAACCAGGGGACTCCTATTTCGGAAGTGATTTTACTCACTATATTTATTGGGTACTCCACAAGATATTTTCTTTTTACTATTTTCGGCAATGATTGTTTCCTTTTGAATTTTTTTTCAAGTAAGAACAATAATTAACTACATCTCTATCCACCTCAAAGCTTGTTAAGTTGGCTAACTTGAACTCTTGTTCGACCAAATACAATGTTCCAGGCGAAACTGCATCGTTTCAAGGTAACTAACTCATACAGTAAGTACTTGCTATTAACACCAAGTGAGCGATTATGTCAGCTATGTCATAGCGATTAACGCTTTGATGAGATGACAATGTCTGTCTGGTATTAGAACAGCACCTCCAGTTATAATTTATTTGATCAATGAAACAACTGTGCGCACATTGACATTTCGTTCAACTCAAACACATTATTCTAATATTCTCAAAAATATTTGCTTATTTGTTTTTATGCTGTATACTTAGCGAAGAAGCTATATACCATAATGTATTAATGCTTCGTTAATCCCGACCATTGATCGAACGGTATATCGAACACACGGCTGTCCTATCTCGAAGTGGGGTAGTCACGATGATCATTATTCCCGGGAAGGTAGTATATTTAGAAAAACATACAAACACATAAGCTACAGGTAAGTTAAGTCGATTTTTGTCAAATCAGCTTAGGCCCTTTGGTTGTGGATTTCTTGCTCTCAAAGAAATTCTTTTTATTTGGCGCTGAAATATTTCGGATTTGAGCGTAGCTGATGAAGGTTATTCCGGAAACGCGTCGTACGCACTAATTTTAATATTTACGTTTTTATTACTAAGTAACGAGTTTAATGCTGTTCAGCATATCTGTTAGATTCACGAACAAGCATATATAGTTTTTTTTTCAGGAGAAAACACTATGTGATATCTCTTTTAAATTAGAGACCAAATAATGAACTTCATGTCTGTTGTTTTATATAAAAATATAATCAAGTCAACTCAAGTGTTGTCAATAATATGCAATACAATTTGTTTACAATTTTCCCTTTATCGGACCCCTTTGCAGAGTTTGTATTTGTTTTTATTGATTTCATCACGTATTTCGATTTTAAGTGTCATTCTTACTGAAAACCATTATATAATATTAACTGATTACCCCGGGGTCCAATTTCATAGATATATTTCTTAGATTATGTTAATTCTAACGAATTTACATGCAACATGCTTCCTGGTTATTCATAGCAGTTATCAATATACGGGAAACTTCGGAAAAGCAGCCGACTTATAATTAGGTTGTGTTAATGGCGATTTTACCAACAGACATTCGATTTTTTTTCACTAATTACGACATTATAACATATTTTTTAAACCTGGCTTCTTGTTTAGAATATTTTATTAGTATAAAACATCGAATATTGGCAACTTTTAATATAAACAAAAAAATTCAATTTGAGCGACTGTATGTCTTTAAAGATTTAAGTTGATCTTTTCATATAGCTATACTAATTGTAAAGCTTATTCATTTTGTTGGGTTTTTTTTCTTCTAACGCTATTCATGATGCCCGGAATCACATGATTAAAATCGGAAAACGCTAAATACCAAATTATGACCCGACCTCATTCTAAATACAGCTGTAATCGTATCTTATGTGCTGTTGTATTATTCTTTGTTTTTGTGTCTTTTTTCATACATGTCTTGTGTATCAAATACTCTTTGTGTTTGTTTACACTGTCCTTCATTATTGTTCGGTCACCGTTAACACATATCACTAACGGTATACGTAATGTCTTTAATATAACCTGATTTTAAACTTTTTTACGGTTGAGGTTTTTTTAACGGTGTTGTTTTAACCATGTGGGTAAATAAAAAAAAACAACAGGCCTTATACTGAACAACTGTGCATGCAATTCAAAATTCTAAAGTGTAGGACCCTTTCTGATGTATTTCTAGTCTACTTTATTAGTACTTTTTAAAACTAATACATTTTCATGTGTGTGTATTTGAAGAAAAAAAATTATAATTGTTTTTTTTCAGTTCGTTCTGTTTTGTATGGATATTGACATTTGTCCTCTATTAGAGGGTGATATGATAATTCTATTATATACGTCATTTTATTTAAATCAATGAGATGAATGATTTAGAAAAGACCGGGAAATATGATTGCTGAAATTACCACAGGGGGGAATAATCATTGTTTACTTGTCGTCTGCGATCTCGGTAATTTAGCTCACGCAATGAAAAAGTCAGAGGACTTTCATGACGTCATTTAATAATAACCAATGAGATTAATGATTTTGAAACGTCCGGGAAATATGATTGCTGAAATTACCACAAGGGGAATAGTCGAACATTGTTTGACCGGCAGTTGATTTTAGGATGCAATAGCAAAACTACTGTCATGGTTTTTATAAAGGAAAAATGATAGTGAAGTATAATAATAGCAAACTGAAAAGACATATATTTCGTCTCTATCAAACTGCCAAAGCTTCCCATTGACAGTTAACTGTATTATTAAGCTTGTTGTACTACTGAATATGCATGACATATTTACCGCTAGACATTTGGCAACCGAACATAAATCAGATACTCGTGGATCTATTATGATATTGCGATGTTTATTTTATTTAATGACCTTGAGACTTCTAGAAAAGTGCTATTAATAGGGTAGGAGATATTTGCTATTCCGCACCACCTGTTCTCACTCATGGTTCTTTGTGAGGGCTTTATTTTGTCGAAGCTCCTTTTTCTGTTGTTACGTTTCTTCGTAATATTCATTTTGCATCTGGATCGTACACCGCTTTAATCGGATACCTATGGGCACTATTGTGTCAGTCTTTTTTTAATTTCTCCACTGGCTGTTATATAAAGTTTCCATTTCCAGTTTTATTTTCAGATGTATATTTTAAAACCTGAAATAAGGCTGTATGTTTTGACATGTTATCTTGTTTATCATCTTCATTTTGTATGCTTAAATTTTCAGAAGTTTGGAGTGAAACACCATTGTAAAAAAATTTAAAAATCTTACCTTGCAAATATCGTCATTGCTACTTGCTAGTATGTCTTTTACTGTATTGGAGGACAACTTATCTTTTTTGAAATCTGATATTTGGTTCTGTGTCATTTTACATAATTTTGAACTGACAACTTTAGCCAAATCTAACGTAGCATTTTCCACAAAAGCCAACCAAGTATCATATTCATCCTTTGTAAGTCGACAATTACTTTTGTGTGCGAGAAAGTTTCTAGTATCCTTAACATCCTTTATCCACTGTGGATTTCCGTGGATTGATGGGCAGCATGTCTTTACTATTGCATAGACAAGAGATATGTCCAAACTGTCGACTGTAACAGACCTTGATGCTGAATATTTACATAGACAATTTTGAACTGTTTTACTATGGAGACACTGTGATGTTGAATTCTCGATATCAAATAGTAAATTGAACTGAACAGGGTATAATCTTGGTGATTTTTGAGACAATGGCATAAACCCATTTCTACATTCGCAACAAGACACTGCTGGATGACATGCATGAAACAGCACATGTTTACATCGATCTAAGAAAAGAAAGAACTCTTCCTTATCCAAAATTTTGATTTCAAAATAAAGATGAAGTACGTCAATTGAAATTCCGAACGTAAATCTAAACAGTTTAGTGTAGTGTTCTCTTTCTTCGTCGTCCATTTTGCATTGGTCCCTGCACTGAAAACAAAGATATGAACTTTTGCAAGAAAAACGTAAATCCTTAAAATACATTTGTATGTACTTAATGAACAAATGTTAGAAGCTACAAAACTAACATTTGTAAAAACAAAATATCATTAACAACCAAAGATTTCAGTAAACTGAGATTGAAATTTTCGAAGTCAGTGCTGCAGGTTCGTTCCATTGAAGCAACAGAAGCAGTTGCCTCAATAAAAAAAAAAGATTTGTTTTCTTTTTTTTTTATCCTGGCATGCTCAGTGAAAATATAAGAATCAAAGGACTGGGTGCTATAAGGGCCAAAATCTGCCCCACCTCAGATGTCGATAAAATTTTCCCCAAACTGTATTCACAATATGTGTTTTTCAGAAATAGCTACAATTAGTTAATATGTGCATCTAATTTCTCACAGCAGACCGACAAAGTCAGGTAATGAAAAGCACCGAACGTCATTTTTTTCAGAATACAGAACGTATGTATCATTGTATTATAATGCATATCTTTAAAAAGCAAAAACAAAAACAAAGCATAATAAAACTCAATAAACAAAGCATACATTTGCCTTAATATGCAATGTGGATTGATTTCAGGAATAAAAACATGTTCCGAAGCTGTATTATGAAATTAAAGTGAACGAATAGTAATGTCGCAACGTCACCCATTTTCGACGGTCTCCTGTTTTCGACTGTTTGTTTCACGTGATAAAAATCTCTCATTATTTTGATCGCTTCATTTGTCAGAGGTTATATTATGATGCTGAAATTGCATGAATGATCTCAAGAAATCCGATCTAAAAATGTCATCTTTAAATGTAAGAACTACGTACCGCATCTATTATTTCACCTTCAAATTGTATTTTTTCGTAATTCATTTTCCGTCACCTTAACAAAGCTTTAATCATTTAAAAAATATATCTCATACAGACCAATTTTGGTTTCATCGTCGGCTATGACATTGATAATGTACATATTGAGGTCATACACATTCAAAAATTTATTAACATTGATTGTCGAAAACTGGTCGGAATTTTGGTATTAACCTTAAAAGATAGATTTATTTGGACAATAGAACTTTGTCATATTTGAAATTTTTTTAAGCACTTTTTTAACCGTACTTTATTCTTAACGACAACCAATGCGATGATATATTCCTGTACATTTTTACGGACAACCATCACAAATCTATTAAAAAAATGCCATGGTAGGGTTGAGAGAAGTCAAATATTTAAAGATCGCTTTTTTTTTTATAATATGGAAATATTTTGGGAAATGGCTAGGAATCTGTGAGAGTTATTTTTGTTTTTTTGAAAAACTGATACCAAGCATTGGAATCAGATATCCCATGGAAGTGCCGTCCTTCTGTAATTTTTCATGGGATATGCATAGGGTCCCCCCCACTAAAACCAAATATCAAAGTTGATATTTGGCAGCCTGCAGTGGGCTTGAGGTGCGTTATTCCACCTAGGCACTTATGTCAGTTAAAGGCCAGTGCAATACCTTTGATCTAAACCCCAAGTGCCAAAGAACTTTGCCGTCCTTCGGTAAGTTTTTATGGGATATACAAAGGGTCCCCCCAAATCGAAATATCAAAGTTGATATTTGACACCCTGCTGTGGGCTTCATGTGCATTATCCCACCTAGGCATTTAAGTCAGTTAAAGGTCATGGGCAATACCTTTGAATTAAACCCCAAGTGGCAAAGAACTTTGCCGTCCTTCTGTAATTTTCCATGGGATATCCTTAGGGTCCCCCAAATCCAAATATCAAAGTTGATCGTTAGCACCCTGCTGTGGGCTTGAGGTGCATTATCCCACATAGGCACTGAAGTCAGTTAAAGACCCGGGCAATACCTTTGAATTAGGTCCCAAGTGCCAAAGAACTTTGCGGTCCTTCGGTAATTTGTAATGGGATATGAAAAGAGTCCACCAAATCCAAATACCAAAGTTGATATTTGACACCCTGTTGTGGGCTTGAGGCTCATTATCCCACCTATGCACTTAAGTCAGATAAATCCAGGGAAATACCTTTGACATAAACCCCAGGTGGCAAAGAACATTGCCGTCCTTCGGTAATTTTTCATGGGATATGTCTAGGGTCCCCGCTAAAACAAACCAAATATCAAAGTTGATATTTGATAGCCTGTTGTGGGCTTGAGGTGCATTATTCCATCTAGGCACTTAAGTCAGATAAAGGCCCGGGAACTACCTTTGATATAAGACCCAAGTGGCAAAGAACTTTGCCGTCCTTCTGTAATTTTTCATGGAATATGTATAGGGTTCCCCCTAATACCCTATATCAAAGTTGATATTTGGCAGCCTGCTGCGGGCTTGAGGTGCATTATCCCACCTAAGTACTTATGTCAGTTAAAGGCCATGGCAATACCATCGACTTAAACCCCAAGGGGCAAAGAACTTGGCCGGTCTTTGGTAGTTTTTCATGGCATATGTATAGGGTCCCCCTAAATCCAAATATCAAAGTTGGTCTTTGACAACCTGCTGTGGGCTTGAGGTGCATTATCCCACATATGCAATTAAGTCAGTTAAAGTTCCGGGCAATATCTTTGACTTAAATCCCAAGTGGCAAAGAACTCTGCCGTCTTTCGGTAATTTTCCATGGGATATGCATAGAGTCCCCCCCCCCGCAAATTCAAATATCTAAGTTGATATTTGACACCCTGTTGTGGGTTTGAGGTGCATTATCCCACCTAGTCACATAAGTCAGTTGAAGACCTGGGCAATACCTTTGATCTAAGACCTAAGTGGCAAAGAACGTTGTCGTCCTTCTGTAATTTTTCATGGGATATGCATAGGATCCCCCGGGCTTGAGGTGCATTATTCCACCTAGGCATTTATGTCAGTTAAAGGCAAGTGCAATACATTTGATCTAAGCCCCCAGTGCCAAAGAACTTTGCCGTCATTCGGTAATTTTTCATGGGATATGCATAGGGTCCCCCCTAAAACCCTATATCAAAGTTGATAATTGGCAGCCTGCTGTGGGCTTGAGGTGCATTATCCCACCTAGGCACTTAAGTCAGTTAAAGGCCACTGCAATACCTTTGATCTAAGCCCCAAGTGCCAAAGAACTTTGCCGTCCTTCGGTAATGTTTCATGGGATATGAAAAGGGTCCCCCAAATCCAAATTTCAAAGTTGATATTTCACACCCTGCTGTGGGCTTGCGGTGTATTATCCCACTTAGGCACTTAAGTCAGTTACAACCCGGGCAATACCTTTGAGCTAAACACCAAGTGGCAAAGAACTTTGCCGTCCTTCTGTAATTTTTCATGGGATATGCATAGGGTCCCCCCTAAAACCCTATATCAAAGTTGATAATTGGCAGCCTGCTGTGGGCTTGAGGTGCATTATCCCACCTAGGCACTTAAGTCAGTTAAAGGCCACTGCAATACCTTTGATCTAAGCCCCAAGTGCCAAAGAACTTTGCCGTCCTTCGGTAATGTTTCATGGGATATGAAAAGGGTCCCCCAAATCCAAATACCAAAGTTGATATTTGACAACCTGTTGTGGGCTTGAGGTGCATTATCCCACCTATGCACTTAAGTCAGTCAAATCCAGGGAAATACCTTTGACTTAAACCCCAGGTGGCAAAGAACGTTGCCGTTCTTCTGTAATTTTTCATGGGATATGTCTAGGGTCCCCCTAAAACCAAATATCAAAGTTGATATTTGACAGCCTGCTGTGGGCTTGAGGTGCATTATTCCACCTAGGCACTTAAGTCAGTTAAAGGCCCGGGAAATACCTTTCATCTAAGCCCCAAGATGGCAAAGAACTTTGCCGTCCTTTGGTAATTTTCCTTGGGATATGTATAGGGTCTCCTCCCAAATCCAAACATCTAAGTTGATATTTGAAACCCTGCTGTGGGCTTGAGGTGCATTATTCCACCTAGGCACTTAAGTCAGTTAAAGGCCCATGCAATACCTCTGATCTAAGACCCAAGTGGCAAAGAATTTTGCCGTCCTTCGGTAATTTCTCATGGGATATGCATAGGGTCCCCCCTAAAGCCCTATATCAAAGTTGATAATTGGCAGCCTGCTGTGGGCTTGAAGTGCATTATCCCACCTAGGCACTTAAGTCATTTAAAGGCCAGAGCAATACCTTTGACTTAAATTCCAAGTGTCAAAGAACTTTGCCGTCCTTCGGTAATTTTTCATGGGATATGCATAGGGTCACCCCCCAATTCCAAATATCGAAGTTGATCTTTGGCACCCTGCTGTGGGCTTGAGGTGCATTTTCCCACATAGGTACATAAGTCAGTAAAAGACCTGGGCATTACCTTTGACTTAAACCCCAGATGGCAAAGAAGTTTGCCGTCCTTCTGATATCTTTCATGGGATATGTATAGGATCCCCCCTAAAACCAAACATCAAAATTGATATTTGACAGCCTGCTGTGGGCTTGAGGTGCATTATCCCACCTAGTCACTTAAGTCAATTACAGGGCACTACAATACCTTCGATCTAAGCCCCAAGTGGCAAAGAACTTTGCCGTCCTACTGTAATTTTTAATGGAATATGCATAGGGTCCCCCTGCAAATACAAATATCAAAGTTGATATTTGATAGCCTGATGTGGGCTTGAGGTGCTTTATCCCACCTAGTCACTTAAGTCAGTTAAAGGCCCGGGCAATACCTTTGATCTAAAACCCAAGTGGCAAAGAACTTTGCCGTCCTTCTGTAATGTTTCATGGGATATCTATAGGGTCCCCCTAAAACCAAATTTCAAAGTTGATATTTGGCAGCCTGCAGTGGGCTTGAGGTGCATTATCCAACCTAGAAACTTAAGTCAGTGAAAGGCCAAGGCAATACCATTGTCTTAAACTCCAAGTGGCAAAGAACTTTGCCGTCCTTGGGTAATTTGCCATGGGATATGCATAGGGTCCCCTCCCAAATCCATATATCTAAGTTGATATTTGACATCCTGCTGTGGGCTTGAAGTACATTATCCCACCTAGACACTTAAGTCAGTGAAAGGCCAAGGCAATACCGTTGACTTAAACTCCAAGTGACAAAGAACTTTGCCGTCCTTCGGTAATTTTCCATGGGATATGTATAGGGTCCCCTCCAAAATTCAAATATCTAAGTTGATATTTGACACCCTGTTGTGGGCTTCAGGTGCATTATCCCACCGAAACACTTAAGTCAGTGAAAGACCAGGGCAATACCTTTGATCTAAGACCCAAGTGGCAGACAACTTTGTCATCCTTCTGTAATTTCTCATGGGATATGTATAGGTTTCCCGCCTAAAACCAAATATCAAAGTTGATATTTGACACCCTGCTGTGGGCTTGAGTTGCATTAACCCACCTAGGCACTTAAGTCAGTTAAAGTCCCGGGCAATATCTTTGACTTAAACCCCAAGTGGTAAAAAACTTTGCCGTCCTTTTGTAATTTTTCATGGGATATGTATAAGTTCCCCTTAAAACCCGATATCAAAGTTGATAATTGGCAGCCTGCAATGGGCTTGAAGTGCATTATCCCACTTAGGCACTTAAGTCAGTGGAATTCCAAGACAATACCTTTGACTTAAACTCCAGGTGGCAAAGAACTTTGCCGTCCTTAGGTAATTTTTCATTGCATATGTATAGGGTCCCCCCAATTACAAATATCAAAGTTGATCTTTGACACCCTGCTGTGGGCTTGAGGTGCATTATCCCACATAGGCACTGAAGTCAGTTAAAGACCCGGGCAATACCTTTGAATTAGGTCCCAAGTGCCAAAGAACTTTGCGGTCCTTCGGTAATTTTTAATGGGATATGAAAAGAGTCCACCAAATCCAAATACCAAAGTTGATATTTGACACCCTGTTGTGGGCTTGAGGCTCATTATCCCACCTATGCACTTAAGTCAGATAAATCCAGGGAAATACCTTTGACATAAACCCCAGGTGGCAAAGAACATTGCCGTCCTTCGGTAATTTTTCATGGGATATGTCTAGGGTCCCCGCTAAAACAAACCAAATATCAAAGTTGATATTTGATAGCCTGTTGTGGGCTTGAGGTGCATTATTCCACCTAAGCACTTAAGTCAGATAAAGGCCCGGGAACTACCTTTGATATAAGACCCAAGTGGCAAAGAACTTTGCCGTCCTTCTGTAATTTTTCATGGAATATGTATAGGGTTCCCCCTAATACCCTATATCAAAGTTGATATTTGGCAGCCTGCTGCGGGCTTGAGGTGCATTATCCCACCTAAGTACTTATGTCAGTTAAAGGCCATGGCAATACCATCGACTTAAACCCCAAGGGGCAAAGAACTTGGCCGGTCTTTGGTAGTTTTTCATGGCATATGTATAGGGTCCCCCTAAATCCAAATATCAAAGTTGGTCTTTGACAACCTGCTGTGGGCTTGAGGTGCATTATCCCACTTATGCAATTAAGTCAGTTAAAGTTCCGGACAATATCTTTGACTTAAATCCCAAGTGGCAAAGAACTCTGCCGTCTTTCGGTAATTTTCCATGGGATATGCATAGAGTCCCCCCCGCAAATTCAAATATCTAAGTTGATATTTGACACCCTGTTGTGGGTTTGAGGTGCATTATCCCACCTAGGCACATAAGTCAGTTGAAGACCTGGGCAATACCTTTGATCTAAGACCTAAGTGGCAAAGAACGTTGTCGTCCTTCTGTAATTTTTCATGGGATATGCATAGGATCCCCCGGGCTTGAGGTGCATTATTCCACCTAGGCATTTATGTCAGTTAAAGGCAAGTGCAATACATTTGATCTAAGCCCCCAGTGCCAAAGAACTTTGCCGTCATTCGGTAATTTTTCATGGGATATGCAAAGGGTCCCCCAAATCCAAATTTCAAAGTTGATATTTCACACCCTGCTGTGGGCTTGCGGTGTATTATCCCACTTAGGCACTTAAGTCAGTTACAACACGGGCAATACCTTTGAGCTAAACACCAAGTGGCAAAGAACTTTGCCGTCCTTCTGTAATTTTTCATGGGATATGCATAGGGTCCCCCCTAAAACCCTATATCAAAGTTGATAATTGGCAGCCTGCTGTGGGCTTGAGGTGCATTATCCCACCTAGGCACTTAAGTCAGTTAAAGGCCACTGCAATACCTTTGATCTAAGCCCCAAGTGCCAAAGAACTTTGCCGTCCTTCGGTAATGTTTCATGGGATATGAAAAGGGTCCCCCAAATCCAAATACCAAAGTTGATATTTGACAACCTGTTGTGGGCTTGAGGTGCATTATCCCACATATGCACTTAAGTCAGTCAAATCCAGGGAAATACCTTTGACTTAAACCCCAGGTGGCAAAGAACGTTGCCGTTCTTCTGTAATTTTTCATGGGATATGTCTAGGGTCCCCCTAAAACCAAATATCAAAGTTGATATTTGACAGCCTGCTGTGGGCTTGAGGTGCATTATTCCACCTAGGCACTTAAGTCAGTTAAAGGCCCGGGAAATACCTTTCATCTAAGCCCCAAGATGGCAAAGAACTTTGCCGTCCTTTGGTAATTTTCCTTGCGATATGTATAGGGTCTCCTCCCAAATCCAAACATCTAAGTTGATATTTGAAACCCTGCTGTGGGCTTGAGGTGCATTATTCCACCTAGGCACTTAAGTCAGTTAAAGGCCCATGCAATACCTCTGATCTAAGACCCAAGTGGCAAAGAATTTTGCCGTCCTTCGGTAATTTCTCATGGGATATGTATAGGGTCCCCCCTAAAGCCCTATATCAAAGTTGATAATTGGCAGCCTGCTGTGGGCTTGAAGTGCATTATCCCACCTAGGCACTTAAGTCATTTAAAGGCCAGAGCAATACCTTTGACTTAAATTCCAAGTGTCAAAGAACTTTGCCGTCCTTCGGTAATTTTTCATGGGATATGCATAGGGTCACCCCCCAATTCCAAATATCGAAGTTGATCTTTGGCACCCTGCTGTGGGCTTGAGGTGCATTTTCCCACATAGGTACATAAGTCAGTTAAAGACCTGGGCATTACCTTTGACTTAAACCCCAGATGGCAAAGAAGTTTGCCGTCCCTCTGATATCTTTCATGGGATATGTATAGGATCCCCCCTAAAACCAAACATCAAAATGCTGTGGGCTTGAGGTGCATTATCCCACCTAGGCACTTAAGTCAGTTAAAGGCCACTGCAATACCTTTGATCTAAGCCCCAAGTGCCAAAGAACTTTGCCGTCCTTCGGTAATGTTTCATGGGATATGAAAAGGGTCCCCCAAATCCAAATACCAAAGTTGATATTTGACAACCTGTTGTGGGCTTGAGGTGCATTATCCCACATATGCACTTAAGTCAGTCAAATCCAGGGAAATACCTTTGACTTAAACCCCAGGTGGCAAAGAACGTTGCCGTTCTTCTGTAATTTTTCATGGGATATGTCTAGGGTCCCCCTAAAACCAAATATCAAAGTTGATATTTGACAGCCTGCTGTGGGCTTGAGGTGCATTATTCCACCTAGGCACTTAAGTCAGTTAAAGGCCCGGGAAATACCTTTCATCTAAGCCCCAAGATGGCAAAGAACTTTGCCGTCCTTTGGTAATTTTCCTTGCGATATGTATAGGGTCTCCTCCCAAATCCAAACATCTAAGTTGATATTTGAAACCCTGCTGTGGGCTTGAGGTGCATTATTCCACCTAGGCACTTAAGTCAGTTAAAGGCCCATGCAATACCTCTGATCTAAGACCCAAGTGGCAAAGAATTTTGCCGTCCTTCGGTAATTTCTCATGGGATATGTATAGGGTCCCCCCTAAAGCCCTATATCAAAGTTGATAATTGGCAGCCTGCTGTGGGCTTGAAGTGCATTATCCCACCTAGGCACTTAAGTCATTTAAAGGCCAGAGCAATACCTTTGACTTAAATTCCAAGTGTCAAAGAACTTTGCCGTCCTTCGGTAATTTTTCATGGGATATGCATAGGGTCACCCCCCAATTCCAAATATCGAAGTTGATCTTTGGCACCCTGCTGTGGGCTTGAGGTGCATTTTCCCACATAGGTACATAAGTCAGTTAAAGACCTGGGCATTACCTTTGACTTAAACCCCAGATGGCAAAGAAGTTTGCCGTCCCTCTGATATCTTTCATGGGATATGTATAGGATCCCCCCTAAAACCAAACATCAAAATGCTGTGGGCTTGAGGTGCATTATCCCACCTAGTCACTTAAGTCAATTACAGGGCACTACAATACCTTCGATCTAAGCCCCAAGTGGCAAAGAACTTTGCCGTCCTACTGTAATTTTTAATGGAATATGCATAGGGTCCCCCTGCAAATACAAATATCAAAGTTGATATTTGATAGCCTGATGTGGGCTTGAGGTGCTTTATCCCACCTAGTCACTTAAGTCAGTTAAAGGCCCGGGCAATACCTTTGATCTAAGACCCAAGTGGCAAAGAACTTTGCCGTCCTTCTGTAATGTTTCATGGGATATCTATAGGGTCCCCCTAAAACCAAATTTCAAAGTTGATATTTGGCAGCCTGCAGTGGGCTTGAGGTGCATTATCCAACCTAGAAACTTAAGTCAGTGAAAGGCCAAGGCAATACCATTGTCTTAAACTCCAAGTGGCAAAGAACTTTGCCGTCCTTGGGTAATTTGCCATGGGATATGCATAGGGTCCGCTCCCAAATCCATATATCTAAGTTGATATTTGACATCCTGCTGTGGGCTTGAAGTACATTATCCCACCTAGACACTTAAGTCAGTGAAAGGCCAAGGCAATACCGTTGACTTAAACTCCAAGTGACAAAGAACTTTGCCGTCCTTCGGTAATTTTCCATGGGATATGTATAGGGTCCCCTCCAAAATTCAAATATCTAAGTTGATATTTGACACCCTGTTGTGGGCTTCAGGTGCATTATCCCACCGAAACACTTAAGTCAGTTAAAGACCCGGGCAATACCTTTGAATTAGGTCCCAAGTGCCAAAGAACTTTGCGGTCCTTCGGTAATTTTTAATGGGATATGAAAAGAGTCCACCAAATCCAAATACCAAAGTTGATATTTGACACCCTGTTGTGGGCTTGAGGCTCATTATCCCACCTATGCACTTAAGTCAGATAAATCCAGGGAAATACCTTTGACATAAACCCCAGGTGGCAAAGAACATTGCCGTCCTTCGGTAATTTTTCATGGGATATGTCTAGGGTCCCCGCTAAAACAAACCAAATATCAAAGTTGATATTTGATAGCCTGTTGTGGGCTTGAGGTGCATTATTCCACCTAAGCACTTAAGTCAGATAAAGGCCCGGGAACTACCTTTGATATAAGACCCAAGTGGCAAAGAACTTTGCCGTCCTTCTGTAATTTTTCATGGAATATGTATAGGGTTCCCCCTAATACCCTATATCAAAGTTGATATTTGGCAGCCTGCTGCGGGCTTGAGGTGCATTATCCCACCTAAGTACTTATGTCAGTTAAAGGCCATGGCAATACCATCGACTTAAACCCCAAGGGGCAAAGAACTTGGCCGGTCTTTGGTAGTTTTTCATGGCATATGTATAGGGTCCCCCTAAATCCAAATATCAAAGTTGGTCTTTGACAACCTGCTGTGGGCTTGAGGTGCATTATCCCACTTATGCAATTAAGTCAGTTAAAGTTCCGGACAATATCTTTGACTTAAATCCCAAGTGGCAAAGAACTCTGCCGTCTTTCGGTAATTTTCCATGGGATATGCATAGAGTCCCCCCCGCAAATTCAAATATCTAAGTTGATATTTGACACCCTGTTGTGGGTTTGAGGTGCATTATCCCACCTAGGCACATAAGTCAGTTGAAGACCTGGGCAATACCTTTGATCTAAGACCTAAGTGGCAAAGAACGTTGTCGTCCTTCTGTAATTTTTCATGGGATATGCATAGGATCCCCCGGGCTTGAGGTGCATTATTCCACCTAGGCATTTATGTCAGTTAAAGGCAAGTGCAATACATTTGATCTAAGCCCCCAGTGCCAAAGAACTTTGCCGTCATTCGGTAATTTTTCATGGGATATGCAAAGGGTCCCCCAAATCCAAATTTCAAAGTTGATATTTCACACCCTGCTGTGGGCTTGCGGTGTATTATCCCACTTAGGCACTTAAGTCAGTTACAACCCGGGCAATACCTTTGAGCTAAACACCAAGTGGCAAAGAACTTTGCCGTCCTTCTGTAATTTTTCATGGGATATGCATAGGGTCCCCCCTAAAACCCTATATCAAAGTTGATAATTGGCAGCCTGCTGTGGGCTTGAGGTGCATTATCCCACCTAGGCACTTAAGTCAGTTAAAGGCCACTGCAATACCTTTGATCTAAGCCCCAAGTGCCAAAGAACTTTGCCGTCCTTCGGTAATGTTTCATGGGATATGAAAAGGGTCCCCCAAATCCAAATACCAAAGTTGATATTTGACAACCTGTTGTGGGCTTGAGGTGCATTATCCCACATATGCACTTAAGTCAGTCAAATCCAGGGAAATACCTTTGACTTAAACCCCAGGTGGCAAAGAACGTTGCCGTTCTTCTGTAATTTTTCATGGGATATGTCTAGGGTCCCCCTAAAACCAAATATCAAAGTTGATATTTGACAGCCTGCTGTGGGCTTGAGGTGCATTATTCCACCTAGGCACTTAAGTCAGTTAAAGGCCCGGGAAATACCTTTCATCTAAGCCCCAAGATGGCAAAGAACTTTGCCGTCCTTTGGTAATTTTCCTTGCGATATGTATAGGGTCTCCTCCCAAATCCAAACATCTAAGTTGATATTTGAAACCCTGCTGTGGGCTTGAGGTGCATTATTCCACCTAGGCACTTAAGTCAGTTAAAGGCCCATGCAATACCTCTGATCTAAGACCCAAGTGGCAAAGAATTTTGCCGTCCTTCGGTAATTTCTCATGGGATATGTATAGGGTCCCCCCTAAAGCCCTATATCAAAGTTGATAATTGGCAGCCTGCTGTGGGCTTGAAGTGCATTATCCCACCTAGGCACTTAAGTCATTTAAAGGCCAGAGCAATACCTTTGACTTAAATTCCAAGTGTCAAAGAACTTTGCCGTCCTTCGGTAATTTTTCATGGGATATGCATAGGGTCACCCCCCAATTCCAAATATCGAAGTTGATCTTTGGCACCCTGCTGTGGGCTTGAGGTGCATTTTCCCACATAGGTACATAAGTCAGTTAAAGACCTGGGCATTACCTTTGACTTAAACCCCAGATGGCAAAGAAGTTTGCCGTCCTTCTGATATCTTTCATGGGATATGTATAGGATCCCCCCTAAAACCAAACATCAAAATTGATATTTGACAGCCTGCTGTGGGCTTGAGGTGCATTATCCCACCTAGTCACTTAAGTCAATTACAGGGCACTACAATACCTTCGATCTAAGCCCCAAGTGGCAAAGAACTTTGCCGTCCTACTGTAATTTTTAATGGAATATGCATAGGGTCCCCCTGCAAATACAAATATCAAAGTTGATATTTGATAGCCTGATGTGGGCTTGAGGTGCTTTATCCCACCTAGTCACTTAAGTCAGTTAAAGGCCCGGGCAATACCTTTGATCTAAGACCCAAGTGGCAAAGAACTTTGCCGTCCTTCTGTAATGTTTCATGGGATATCTATAGGGTCCCCCTAAAACCAAATTTCAAAGTTGATATTTGGCAGCCTGCAGTGGGCTTGAGGTGCATTATCCAACCTAGAAACTTAAGTCAGTGAAAGGCCAAGGCAATACCATTGTCTTAAACTCCAAGTGGCAAAGAACTTTGCCGTCCTTGGGTAATTTGCCATGGGATATGCATAGGGTCCGCTCCCAAATCCATATATCTAAGTTGATATTTGACATCCTGCTGTGGGCTTGAAGTACATTATCCCACCTAGACACTTAAGTCAGTGAAAGGCCAAGGCAATACCGTTGACTTAAACTCCAAGTGACAAAGAACTTTGCCGTCCTTCGGTAATTTTCCATGGGATATGTATAGGGTCCCCTCCAAAATTCAAATATCTAAGTTGATATTTGACACCCTGTTGTGGGCTTCAGGTGCATTATCCCACCGAAACACTTAAGTCAGTGAAAGACCAGGGCAATACCTTTGATCTAAGACCCAAGTGGCAGACAACTTTGTCATCCTTCTGTAATTTCTCATGGGATATGTATAGGTTTCCCGCCTAAAACCAAATATCAAAGTTGATATTTGACACCCTGCTGTGGGCTTGAGTTGCATTAACCCACCTAGGCACTTAAGTCAGTTAAAGTCCCGGGCAATATCTTTGACTGAAACCCCAAGTGGTAAAAAACTTTGCCGTCCTTTTGTAATTTTTCATGGGATATGTATAAGTTCCCCTTAAAACCCGATATCAAAGTTGATAATTGGCAGCCTGCAGTGGGCTTGAAGTGCATTATCCCACTTAGGCACTTAAGTCAGTGGAATTCCAAGACAATACCTTTGACTTAAACTCCAGGTGGCAAAGAACTTTGCCGTCCTTAGGTAATTTTTCATTGCATATGTATAGGGTCCCCCCAATTACAAATATCAAAGTTGATCTTTGACACCCTGCTGTGGGCTTGAGGTGCATTATCCCACATAGGCACTGAAGTCAGTTAAAGACCCGGGCAATACCTTTGAATTAGGTCCCAAGTGCCAAAGAACTTTGCGGTCCTTCGGTAATTTTTAATGGGATATGAAAAGAGTCCACCAAATCCAACTACCAAAGTTGATATTTGACACCCTGTTGTGGGCTTGAGGCTCATTATCCCACCTATGCACTTAAGTCAGATAAATCCAGGGAAATACCTTTGACATAAACCCCAGGTGGCAAAGAACATTGCCGTCCTTCGGTAATTTTTCATGGAATATGTATAGGGTTCCCCCTAATACCCTATATCAAAGTTGATATTTGGCAGCCTGCTGCGGGCTTGAGGTGCATTATCCCACCTAAGTACTTATGTCAGTTAAAGGCCATGGCAATACCATCGACTTAAACCCCAAGGGGCAAAGAACTTGGCCGGTCTTTGGTAGTTTTTCATGGCATATGTATAGGGTCCCCCTAAATCCAAATATCAAAGTTGGTCTTTGACAACCTGCTGTGGGCTTGAGGTGCATTATCCCACATATGCAATTAAGTCAGTTAAAGTTCCGGGCAATATCTTTGACTTAAATCCCAAGTGGCAAAGAACTCTGCCGTCTTTCGGTAATTTTCCATGGGATATGCATAGGGTCCCCCCCCCCCGCAAATTCAAATATCTAAGTTGATATTTGACACCCTGTTGTGGGTTTGAGGTGCATTATCCCACCTAGGCACATAAGTCAGTTGAAGACCTGGGCAATACCTTTGATCTAAGACCTAAGTGGCAAAGAACGTTGTCGTCCTTCTGTAATTTTTCATGGGATATGCATACGATCCCCCGGGCTTGAGGTGCATTATTCCACCTAGGCATTTATGTCAGTTAAAGGCAAGTGCAATACATTTGATCTAAGCCCCCAGTGCCAAAGAACTTTGCCGTCATTCGGTAATTTTTCATGGGATATGCAAAGGGTCCCCCAAATCCAAATTTCAAAGTTGATATTTCACACCCTGCTGTGGGCTTGCGGTGTATTATCCCACTTAGGCACTTAAGTCAGTTACAACCCGGGCAATACCTTTGAGCTAAACACCAAGTGGCAAAGAACTTTGCCGTCCTTCTGTAATTTTTCATGGGATATGCATAGGGTCCCCCCTAATACCCTATATCAAAGTTGATAATTGGCAGCCTGCTGTGGGCTTGAGGTGCATTATCCCACCTAGGCACTTAAGTCAGTTAAAGGCCACTGCAATACCTTTGATCTAAGCCCCAAGTGCCAAAGAACTTTGCCGTCCTTCGGTAATGTTTAATAGGATATGAAAAGGGTCCCCCAAATCCAAATACCAAAGTTGATATTTGACAACCTGTTGTGGGCTTGAGGTGCATTATCCCACCTATGCACTTAAGTCAGTCAAATCCAGGGAAATACCTTTGACTTAAACCCCAGGTGGCAAAGAACGTTGCCGTTCTTCTGTAATTTTTCATGGGATATGTCTAGGGTCCCCCTAAAACCAAATATCAAAGTTGATATTTGACAGCCTGCTGTGGGCTTGAGGTGCATTATTCCACCTAGGCACTTAAGTCAGTTAAAGGCCCGGGAAATACCTTTCATCTAAGCCCCAAGATGGCAAAGAACTTTGCCGTCCTTTGGTAATTTTCCTTGGGATATGTATAGGGTCTCCTCCCAAATCCAAACATCTAAGTTGATATTTGAAACCCTGCTGTGGGCTTGAGGTGCATTATTCCACCTAGGCACTTAAGTCAGTTAAAGGCCCATGCAATACCTCTGATCTAAGACCCAAGTGGCAAAGAATTTTGCCGTCCTTCGGTAATTTCTCATGAGATATGTATAGGGTCCCCCCTAAAGCCCTATATCAAAGTTGATAATTGGCAGCCTGCTGTGGGCTTGAAGTGCATTATCCCACCTAGGCACTTAAGTCATTTAAAGGCCAGAGCAATACCTTTGACTTAAATTCCAAGTGTCAAAGAACTTTGCCGTCCTTCGGTAATTTTTCATGGGATATGCATAGGGTCACCCCCCAATTCCAAATATCGAAGTTGATCTTTGGCACCCTGCTGTGGGCTTGAGGTGCATTTTCCCACATAGGTACATAAGTCAGTTAAAGACCTGGGCATTACCTTTGACTTAAACCCCAGATGGCAAAGAAGTTTGCCGTCCTTCTGATATCATTCATGGGATATGTATAGGATCCCCCCTAAAACCAAACATCAAAATTGATATTTGACAGCCTGCTGTGGGCTTGAGGTGCATTATCCCACCTAGTCACTTAAGTCAATTACAGGGCACTACAATACCTTCGATCTAAGCCCCAAGTGGCAAAGAACTTTGCCGTCCTACTGTAGTTTTTAATGGAATATGCATAGGGTCCCCCTGCAAATACAAATATCAAAGTTGATATTTGATAGCCTGATGTGGGCTTGAGGTGCTTTATCCCACCTAGTCACTTAAGTCAGTTAAAGGCCCGGGCAATACCTTTGATCTAAGACCCAAGTGGCAAAGAACTTTGCCGTCCTTCTGTAATGTTTCATGGGATATCTATAGGGTCCCCCTAAAACCAAATTTCAAAGTTGATATTTGGCAGCCTGCAGTGGGCTTGAGGTGCATTATCCAACCTAGAAACTTAAGTCAGTGAAAGGCCAAGGCAATACCATTGTCTTAAACTCCAAGTGGCAAAGAACTTTGCCGTCCTTGGGTAATTTGCCATGGGATATGCATAGGGTCCCCTCCCAAATCCATATATCTAAGTTGATATTTGACATCCTGCTGTGGGCTTGAAGTACATTATCCCACCTAGACACTTAAGTCAGTGAAAGGCCAAGGCAATACCGTTGACTTAAACTCCAAGTGACAAAGAACTTTGCCGTCCTTCGGTAATTTTCCATGGGATATGTATAGGGTCCCCTCCAAAATTCAAATATCTAAGTTGATATTTGACACCCTGTTGTGGGCTTCAGGTGCATTATCCCACCGAAACACTTAAGTCAGTGAAAGACCAGGGCAATACCTTTGATCTAAGACCCAAGTGGCACAGAACTTTGTCATCCTTCTGTAATTTCTCATGGGATATGTATAGGTTTCCCGCCTAAAACCAAATATCAAAGTTGATATTTGACACCCTGATGTGGGCTTGAGTTGCATTGACCCACCTAGGCACTTAAGTCAGTTAAAGTCCCGGGCAATATCTTTGACTTAAACCCCAAGTGGTAAAAAACTTTGCCGTCCTTTTGTTATTTTTCATGGGATATGTATAAGTTCCCCTTAAAACCCGATATCAAAGTTGATAATTGGCAGCCTGCAGTGGGCTTGAAGTGCATTATTCCACTTAGGCACTTAAGTCAGTTAAAGGCCACTGCAATACCTTTGATCTAAGCCCCAAGTGCCAAAGAACTTTGCCGTCCTTCGGTAATGTTTCATGGGATATGTATAGGGTCCCCCCAATTACAAATATCAAAGTTGATCTTTGGCACCCTGCTGTGGCTTGAGGTGTATTATCCCACCTAGGCACTTAAGTCAGTTAAAGGCCCGGGAAGTACATTTGACTTAAACCCCAAGTGGCAAAGAACTTTGCCGTCCTTCTGTAAGTTTCATGGGATATGCATACGGTCTCCCTAAAACCAAATATCTAAGTTGATATTTGACACCCTGTTGTGGGCTTCAGGTGCATTATCCCACCTAGATACTTCAGTCAGAAAAAGACCTGGGCAATACCTTTGATCTAAGACCCAAGTGGCAAAGAACTTTGTCGTCCTTTGTAATTTCTCATGGGATATGCATAGGTTCCCACCCTAAAACGAAATATCAAAGTTGATATTTGACACCCTGCTGTGGGCTTTAGGTGCACCAACCCACCTAGGCACTTAAGTCAGTTAAAGGCCCGGGCAATAGTTTTGATCTAAGCCTCAGGTAGCAAAGAACTTTGCCGTCTTTCGGTAATTTTCCAAGGGATATGCATAGGGTTCCCTCCCAAATTCAAATATCTATGTTGATATTTGACACCCTGCTGTGGGCTTGAAGTGCATTATCCCACCTAGGCACTTAAGTCAGTTAAAGACCCGGGCAATATTTTTGATCTAAGCCTCAAGTGGCAAAGAACTTTGCCGTCCTTCGGTAATTTTCCATGGGATATTCATAGGGTCCCCTCCCAAATCCAAATATCTAAGTTGATATTTAACACCCTGCTGTGGGCTTGAAGTGCATTATCCCACCTAGGCACTTAAGTCAGTAAGAGACCCGTGCAATACCTTTGACTTAAGCCCCTAGTGGAAAAGAACTTTGCCGTCCTTCTGTAATTTTTCATGGGATATGTATAGGGTCATCCCTAAAACCCTATATCAAAGTTGATAATTGGCAGCCTGCAGTGGGCTTGAGGTGCATTTGCCCACTTAGGCACTTAAGTAAGCTAAAGGCCAGAGCAATACCTTTGACTTAAGCTCCAAGTGGCAAAGAACTGTGCCGTCCTTCGGTAATTTTTCATGGGATATGCATAAGGTTCCCCCCACAATTCCAATCATCAAAGTTGATCTTTGGCACCCTGCTGTGGGCTTGAGGTGCATTTTCCCACATAGACACTTAAGTCAGTTAAAGGCCCGGGCAATACCTTTGACTTAAGCCCAAAGTGGGAAAGAACTTTGAGGTCCTTCTATAATTTTTTATGGGATATGCATAGGGTCCCCCTAAAACCCTATATTTAAGTTGATAATTGGCAGCCTGCTGTGGGCTTGAGGTGCATTATCCCAGCTAGGCACTTACGTCAGTAAAAGACCCGGGCAATACCTTTGAATAAAGCCCCAAGTGGGAAAGACCTTTGCCGTTATTCTGTAATTTTTCATGGGATATGCATAGGATCCCCTTTAAACCAAATATCAAAGTTGATATTTGGCACCCTGCAGTTTTCATGGGGTGCTTTAACCCACCTAGGTACTTAAGTCAGTTAAAAGCCAGGGCAATACCTTTGACATAAGACCCAAGTGGCAAAGAACTTTGCCGTCCTTCTGTAATTTTTTATGGAATATGCATAGGGTCCCCCTCCAAATCCAAATATCTAAGTTGATATTTGACACCCTGCTGTGGGCTTACGGTGCAGTATCCCACCTAGGCACTTATGCCAGTAAAAAACCCGGTAAATACCTTTGACTTAAACACAAAGTGGCAAAGAACTTTGCCCTCCTTCTGTAATTTTTCATCGGATATGCATAGGGTCCCCTCTAAGCCAAATATCAAAGTTGAGGCAGCCTACAGTGTGCTTGAGGTGCTTTATCCCACCTAGGTACTTAAGTCAGTTAAAAGACAGGGCAATAGCTTTGTCGTAAACCCCAAGTGGCAAAGAAATTTGCAGTCCTTCGGTAATTTTTCATGACTTATGCATATGGTCCCCCCCAATTCCAATTTCAAAGTTGATCTTTGGCACCCTGCTCATGGCTTGAGGTGCATTTTCCCACTTATGCACTGAAGTCAGTTAAAGGCCCGGGCAATACCTTTGAATTAAGCCCCAAGTGGGAAAGAACTTTGCCGACCTTCTTTAATTTTTCATGGGATATGCATAGGGTCACCCCTAAAACCCTATATCTATGTTGATTATTGGCAGCCTGCTGTGGGCTTGAGGTGCACTATCCCACCTAGGCACTTAAGTCAGATAAAGACTTGGGCAATACCTTTGACATAAACTCCAAGTGGCAAAGAACTTTGCCGTCCTTCTGTAATTGTTTATGGGATATGCATAGGGCCCCCTAAAACCAAATATCAAAGTTGATATTTGACAGCGTGTTGTGGGCTTGAAGTGCACTATCCCACCTAGGCACTTAAGTCAGTTAAAGGCCCGGGCAATATTTTTGATCTAAGCCCCAAGTGGCAAAGAACGCTGCCGTCCTTCGGTAATTTTCCATGGGATATTCATAGGGTCCCCTCCCAAATCCAAATATCTAAGTTGATATTTGACACCCTGCTGTGGGCTTGCGGTGCATTATATATAATTATCCCACCTTGGCACTTAGTAAAAGACCCGGTCAATACCTTTGATCTCAACCCCAAGTGGCAAAGAACTTTGCCGTCCTTCTGTAATTGTTCATGGAATATATATGGGTTCCCCTTCAAATCCAAATATCAAAGTTGATATTTGACACCATGCTGTGGGCTTGCGGTGCATTATCCCAGTTAGGCACTTAAGTCAGTTAAAGGCCCGGTCAATACCTTTGATCTAAGCCCCAAGTGGGAAAGAACTTTGCCGTCCTTCTTTAATTTTTCATGGGATATGCATAGGGTCCCCCCTAAAACCCTATATCTAAGTTGATCATTGGCAGCCTGCTGTGGGCTTGAGGTGCATTATCCCACCTAGGCACTTAAGTCAGTTAAAGACCTGGGCAATACCTTTGACTTTAACTCCAAGTGGCAAAGAACTTTGCCGTCCTTCTGTAATTGGTTATGGGATATGCATAGGGTCCCCCTAAAACAAAATATCAAAGTTGATATCTGACAGCGTGTTGTGGGCTTGAAGTGCATTTTCCCACCTAGGCACTTAAGTCAGTTAAAGGCCCGGGCAATATATTTGACATAAGCCCCAAGTGGCAAAGAACTTTGCCGTCCTTCGGTAATGTTCCATGGGATATGTATAGGGTCCCCTCCCAAATCCAAATATCTAAGTTGATATTTGACACCTTGATGTGGGCTTGCGGTGCATTATCCCACCTAGGCACTTAAGTCAGTTAAAGACCCGGTCAATACTTTTGATCTAAGCCTGGGCAATACCTTTGACTTAAACTCCAAGTGGCAAAGAACTTTGCCATCCTTCTGTAATTTTTCATGGGATATGCATAGGGTCCCCCCTAAAACCCTATGTCTAAGTTGATTATTGGCAGCCTGCTGTGGGCTTGAGGTGCATTATTCCACCTAGGCACTTAAGTCAGCTAAAGACCTGGACAATACCTTTGACTTAAACCCCAAGTGGCAAAGAACTTTGCCGTCCTTCTGTAATTTTTCATGGAATATGTATGGGGTCTCCCTCCAAATCTAAATATCAAAGTTTATATTTGACACCCCGCTGTGGGCTTGAGATGCATTATCCCACCTAGGCACTTAAGTCAGTAAAAGGCCCGGGCAATACCTTTTAATAAAGCCCCAAGTAGGAAAGAACTTTGCCTGTCATTCTGTAATTCTTCATGGGATATGCATAGGGTCCCCTCTAAGCCAAATATCAAAGTTGATATTTGGTAGCCTGCAGTGTGATTGAGGTGCGTTATCCCACCTAGGCACTTAAGTCAGTTAAAAACCAGGGCAATACCTTTGACTTAAGCCCCGAGTGGCAAAGAACTTTGCCGTCCTTCTGTAATTTTTCATGGAATATGTATAGGGTCCCCCTCCAAATCCAAATATCTAAGTTCATATTTGACACCCTGCTGTGGGCTTGCGGTGCATTATCCCACCTAGGGACTTAGGATAGTTAAAGACCCGGTCAATACTTTTGATCTAAGCCCCAAGTGGGAAAGAACTTTGCCGTCCTTCTTTAATTTTTCATGGGATATGCATAGGGTCCCCCCTAAAACCATTTGCCGTCCTTCTGTTATTTTTCATGGGATTTGTAAAGGGTCCCCTCCTAAAACCCTATATCAAAGTTGATATTGGCAGCCTGTTGTGGGCTTGAGGTGCATTATCCTACCTAGACACTTAAGTCAGTTAATGGCCCTGGCAATACCTTTGATCTAAGACCCAAGTGGCAAAGAACTTTGCCCTCTTCCTGTAATTTTTCATGGGATATGCATAGGGTGCCCCCTAAAACCACATATCAAAGTTGATATCTGGCAGCCTGCAGTGTGCTTGAGGTGCTTCATCCCACCTAGGCACTTAAGTCAGTTAAACACCAAGGCAATACCTTTGATTTAAACCCCAAGTGGCAAAGAACTTTGCCATCCTTATGTAATTTTTCATGGGAGATGCATAGGGTCCCCCTCCAAATACAAATATCAAAGTTGATATTTGACACCCTGCTGTGGGCTTGAGATGCATTATCCCACCTAGGCACTTAGGTCAGTAAAAGACCCGGGCAATACATTTGACTTAAGCCCCAAGTTGGAAAGAACTTTGCCGTCCTTCTATATTTTTTTATGGGTTATTTATATGGTCCCCCTCCCAAATCCAAAAATCAAAGTAGTATATAGAGACAGCTCACGGCTTATTTCGGGGGAGCAAAGGGGAACGGACCATTGCGCATGCGTAACTGGAAGTGACGTCACCGGAAGCGACCTTGACCGGAAATGACATCACATGAAGTCACGTGACCGGAAGTGAGGTCATAACCGGAAGTATGTTCTACGCATGCCCGGAAGTGTATTCCTGCGCTTTTTTCTTAATATAGTAGTAGTATAAAATCTACCATTGCGTATGACCGAAGTAGCATGGCTACTGGATGTGACGTGACTGGAAGTCACGCCATTTTCCCGCGCTTTTTTCTTACAATAGTAGTAGTACACAATGCATAATTGCGCATGACCGGAAGTAGCATGGCTACCGGATGTTACGTGACAGAAAGTGATGTCACAGGTAGTGACGTCACAGGAAGTAACGTCATCAGACCGAATGTGGGTGATTCCCTTTTGGGTGTGATCTTATATGTTCGAGGTGTTGTGTAGTACTACAATAATGTTTTCTATCACGTCCGCGTTCTCACTGTGGTATTTCTACTAAATAATCTAAGAGTCAAATTAATGTGAAGGTACATTCGATCCCCTAAATCACCCAATAGAAGGTCACTCTGCATTTATCCAGGCTCTATATTCCCTCTTTGCGCAATTACGAGTTATCGTTCGTTTGTAGAGTTATCTCTGCTTTAGAGACGGTATGTACGACTTCCGGTCTACTACGTATGCGCTGTAAATCATTGAAGCGGAACATGTATTCAACAAATACACACACAATAGTCAGCTGTCAAAAGTATTCGGAAATGTAAAAAAAATCCCTATATAATCAACCAAAACCATATTTTTTCAACAAATTATTGTGAAGTCATTTCTGGAAAAGATTTAACATATTTTAAACCAAAACATTCGGAATTGTCTATATTTTGTTTGTTTATTTCCTCATTATGCTTATATGAGTGGTTTTTATTTGTACATGATTTGTCCATGATTTTTTATTTTTATGATTTATTTTTAGTTGAAATATATAGCAACATTTTTATTTGTTGTGTTTAAATTATGTACAAATAAAAATCACCCATAACAACATAATGTGTAAATAAACAATCAAAATATTGACAATTCCGAATGTTTTTGGTGTAACATTTGATGTGTTCAAAAATTATATAATCCAAGTTAAAGATTTAAACAGTGTTAATTTCGAAAATTTTAAATTCAATCAATCGGAGATATGATGTCCTGCATTATATAACATCCCCCTTTATGATTAAGTTTTTGCGATCGTGTCAATTTCTCGTCACACTGCACAAGATATTTGATCAATGGATAAATCAGGTTTTCGATTGTTTTGGCTTTCAGGAACATAAATTCATATTTATTTATTTAATTACAAACTGCCTTTTACTTGTCAAAAATCACGACTAGGCCCAATAAAAACTATGTGTAATTTCTGACATTTGGCTTGCAGGGAAATAAATAGGGTCGGTATATAGGATTTTTTTACATTTATTTTTACGCTTAC
The DNA here is from genome assembly GCA_963383655.1 of Bathymodiolus septemdierum. Taxonomy (NCBI): domain Eukaryota; kingdom Metazoa; phylum Mollusca; class Bivalvia; order Mytilida; family Modiolidae; genus Bathymodiolus; species Bathymodiolus septemdierum. The sequence continues at coordinate 87,060,641 of OY726521.1, read as the reverse complement.
TGATATATGTTGACCTGAAAAGTGATTGTTAAAACACTTTAACAAGTTACCAAAAACATTTGGGTAGGGGCCTAAAAATAATATCGGTCGAGTGACAGTAAACATACATATATGTTTTTGCCATAAAATAGAATCACCACACTTAACGTTGTTTTTGTTGGTATTTTTTTTTGGGGGGGTTGCTACGTACTACATGTATGTTTGAGTCTCATAAACACTGCCTATGCAGCGACACAGCATTGAAAGGAGGGGCAGGTGGTATATTACTGTATGAACCATTAATATACATCTTGCATTGCCAAATATATGATGGGGTGCACATGGCCGTAACTACATTGAGGCAAATGCCTCATACCGAAATTGACAACTTTTCTTATACAAAGATTTTATTTTAAAAATATAAAATCTAAATTTCTATTTTGGTGTCTTATATTGTTTGGTCCATAGAAATGTCTTTGACTGAAATTCAGCGTGGCTCATATTTTCTACGGGAATTAAGTCCAATTTAATCTTAAGTTCAAAATTTCGATGGCGTTTACGCTATATAAGCTGTCGTTAAAGCTGCTAAATTCAGCGGCGGATCCAGAATTTTCAAAAAGGGAGGACCAGAGTCGAATACTAAGTATTTTCTTTCCGTATATTTTGCAATTTGACCAATAAAAAGTTCCTAAAGGGGGATGGACCCCCTTGCCGCAACCCTGGATCCTCCCCTGAAGTTCTACTGTATTATTTCATATAACTAAATAAATGGATTATGGAATATTTTAATATTCGCTATATGGAAAATTTCAATATATACATATTCGTTATACAAAAATCATTTCTGTACAGTTTAGGGGAAATATATTTAGTGTATAATTTACATATAGAAAATAAATGTGGTATTTGTTTGATTTTTTTTTCAAATTCAATGGAGTGTCCTTTCGATGTTTTGTAGACACTTAGTCTTTTGATGTTCTATATCTACAAAAGTACCGCTGGTCGATGAAAGTCTTGGAGAGGCGTTCTTAGGCGGCACCTAGACCCCTCGCCCAATTTTTTTCGCCTCCCTCCGCTCGGAGATTAAGTGTGTTTCCCTCATTTAAAAAAAAAGGTTTTCGGCCATGGTGTACCCCTCTGAATCCTGAATACCAGTAAAATTAGTCTTGAATACCAAATTCGTTCGCAGAAGTTTCTATAGTTCGCCTACAAATTTATTCCACATCTAAATATTTTTTTTCACTTTATATTTCTACAATATTTATAAATAAAGTCTTTTCTTCTTGATCATTCTTTTCTTGAGAAAAACATTATTTCAGATGCATTTTTTTTATTTGATTGCGCGAGAATACAGTTATAATTTTTTGTTTGTATGTTTTTCTGTTTCATTCATATATTTATTTATTTTTATATTATTAAATAATTTTTATTCGATGTTAACAAAACTCACACCACTAGCTAGTATGCGAATTTACGGTAGATTGATGGTTTATCATTTGTCTTTCATTATCCTGTGTTTTGGGGATTTTGTTTGTTTGTTTTAGTTACAAAAGTGCTGCACACTCTAATGTGTTTTGCATAGTATACATATAATGCATTACCGTCACTTACCTTAGGGTCCTTGTCTTATTATGCTAAACCGTAAGGCTTAACTAACTCTAACAAAAGGACACAGCTTACGGCGCTTATTGAAGTTTGGATACTGTTACACCCTTTGGCGTTAGGTGTTACATTGACACAGCGCCAAGTCTAATAAATTATATTTAGTCCATAACTAGTTGGGACACTAAAGTAAATAAAGGCAAATTTCATACTTAGACTCTGACAAAAATACGTGGCCCGGTGGGTTGATAATTTCTAGATTTTTGTTGTTGTAAGAAGTTTACGCTACTTTTACTGAGGAAACATAGGGAACTCTACGATTGAAACCTACCCATCAGGAAACGAATAGTTTGCCTTATGAATATGGTAAGGTGCCTGTCTAGTCATTAGGTTCCATTGCGTATAAGTGCCTTGTTTCATTGATGGAAAGCATTTTGAGCGGATGTAACAGCAGTTGTCATTAACTCTGTTTGTCATAACTTTGTGTATGTAATGTTCATAATAGAAGTTATAGTCACGGACGAATTAGCGGTAGCAAAGCATCTTCCCATTGTCCTCTGTCCTATGGCAATTGTTCAGCAAATAGTGTTCAATGTCTTTGTGAACAATGTTGGTCTAAGGTATTGGTTGCTACTACATCCTGAGGTTAATTCTCCAATTTCTGGAATTGTCTGATTCAAAGCATGGTCATTATCAATATTTACCTTAGGAGGATCAATTAAGATGCTTTTACTTCGTTTGTATCAAGATTCTCAAATGCCCTCTGCGCTAATTCCCTCTTATTTCCGCTGACTTTTAGGTCCGCATCTTTCATATATGACTGTAAATCATTCTTCTTCATATCAAGGAAGTCCTTAAAAGTTCTTCTCTTATCCATGACGAATTTGATGTAGTTTGGTGATGACTTTCGAAAATTTCGCTATCAAAACTGTGTACAGGAAGTAAACTATACCTTTTCTAAGGAAAAGATAACTCGCATCAAGAACGGTAACTCCGATTTCCGGAAATCGGAAATAGAGGTTGCATTAACCTTTTTTATTTGTATTTTCTTTCATTTTTGTTTACTTTTTTTCTTTTTTTTCTTTTTTTACTATTTTTACTTTTTCTTTTCTTGTCTTTTTTTTTGCTTTTTCTTTTCTTGTCACAACACAAATGTCTGTACAATGTCCGTCGCTTCCCCGGGATTTTCTAAGAGTCTGGTGAAGTCTGTCATGCTATGTTCTGCACATAGATGAATGTGGTAAAAAATGCAATGATGTCCGAACACGGTAGATCCTTCTTCTTGTACTCGAACGGTATTTTAAGTCCAATGAAGGCAATGTTTGTTCATGAAATTGACATAAGCAGATTCGTGCGGTGGACGTCCGGTTGGATCGTAGTATTCCCCTATTGAGTTGGCGTCGATTTACATAGCGACCCCATGTTGTCCTATTCGATGGTCTGGGTCCGTATTTCCCACAAGGGCCGAAGGTACGATTAATAGTCTGGGTAATCTGTTTCTGGCATAGACCCCCTTAAACACGGTTCTGGAGTGGGGATGTTTTTGATGTATATAGCGACCCAGTGTAGTCCCATTCGATGGTCTGGATCCGTATTTCCCACAAGGGCCGAAGGTACGTTTAATAGTCTGGGTAATCTGTTTCTGGCATAGATCCTCTTAAACATCAGTCTGGAGTGGGGATGCTTTTTCAATAGAGTGTCAATCTCTAGCGTATTCACTATGCACTGTGGTCAAACAAGACTTGTCTGTTTCTATCGATGACGTTGATGGTCCCTGTCAGAGCTTCGGCGAAATGAATTTCCACACATAAATTGCCCTGTTTTATCAGTTGAAACGTTCCCACTTCCGACATATCCGGAGTCAGGTCGAATCCAAATAAGGTGTTTCCTTTAGCGTATTCCTATCTGGAGATGGTATTTCCGTCGTCTTGATACATCTTTCCCGTACTGGTGTAGAGTCCCATATAACTGCGAATATAACCTGAGTTTTCAAAGTCGGGTTGTAACAGTTTGGCGGGAATATGTCGTCCGTCCACGTTCAATGCCAACAAATTGATCTTGTAGTGTTTAAAATCGAAAGGGATTTTCGTAATTTTCCCATTTAAGGCATCACTGTCCACGCAACCAATCACCAGTGTTTTCGGCAACTATCTCAAAGACATGTCGTTTTGGACGTAATTCATGTTGCCACGGAGAACCGTATCTACTTTGACTTCTACACGTCGGATGGGGTATTTACAGCTGGTCTTTTCCAAAGCTTTGACATGACCCATTCCTACAGCGCGACTTAACTGTACATTTCTCACAAATAAAGCGAGATCCCTGATTTTGATCTAATAGTTTTCGGCATCGGCAATTAGGGCGAACACGTCTCGACTTCGTCATAATTTGATTTTCAGATAGACGAGATTCAGTAAATATTTCTCTTGACAAAGGATATCCAAGTGTAGTTTTCCCATCATCTGTACATACTTGCTTTGGGCCTTCAATGCTTTCAGGGACGTGAATCCTTTGCTATCGGTTGTTCTCTTATCTTGATGCCCCGGTGTATCCTTGTACCATATGACTCCCGTTAATTGAGATTTTTTGGCAGCTGGGCCATAGCTGAGTAATGATTCTATGTAATTTCTGTAAGGGTACAAGCTGGTCGGTGGTGAAACCAGTTTTTCGTTGAGGCTAACACTGACATCACTAAAGAGGTTATGCATCCAATAGTTGACAGGTCCAACGTCCCCTCCATCCAATGCAATATCTTCGTCATCCACGATCTGTGCTTCCACAAATAGGTAAGTACTAGCCAAGTCGATGTAGTCGTCCCCCGCCCCACTGACGGCAAATTCCTAAGGTCCTTGATCCGTCAGAGCCGATGTCAATCCTTTCTGCTCCCAATACCCATAAGCCACACTGGTTTGTGTTGTTGGAATTTCATATAAATCCAGTTCTGATTTCGTGCATTCGCATGAGTTGGGATGTACAAGTGTCATTATTATCCGAAAATGTCATTCGATGTGTTCCGTTGCTTGATCTGCCGACGTCTGGTCTTTTTTCGCTTGGCAGGTCCTTTCATAGCTCGTTGTCCGGGGGGTTCTACCGTGTCCATAGCTTTCTGGAGTAAGCTTTGTCCTGTTGATTTCAATCGTGATTTTGCTGCCTGTTTGATATTTCTTCCTTGTGCTACATATCCGGCAATATTTAATTCCGTTTTGAAAGCCTCACGTCTGAAGGTCTTTACTCCCCTTTTCAACAAAGGTATGGCTGCTTTAAAGAATCCTCCAAAGATACTGCCAAGTCCATGTCCTCTTTGATATCATCTTCCCTCAAATACCGGATATCCTTTTTCGGCTTGGTGTATGTGATAATCGTGGTAAGCTTTCGTATCGAAACGATGAGTTGGTTTCATTCTAGAGAGAAATCTTTTCGTTTTCTACATTGAAGTGTCACCACCAATCATCCTCTTTCAAATGACACTATAGAGCCCGTGTCGTCCCTTATATCTATTTCCACTGTCTGAAATCGTCGTTGTAACAGGGGACAGTACTGTATCGGATCAAACATTCGGGTAATCATTTCTCCGTTTCTTCCTTCCACCGGTACGATTCTCAATAACGGTATTTGGACATCTCCCACCATTCCCGGTTCCACCAAGGGAAAATACACGTACAGAGAATGTAATCCTTTCTTGACGTCTGCTACCCAATCTGAAGCATAATCCCCCGCCGGGAATATAGCTTGTCTGAATCCTAACATAGATTGTAATAAAGGACTGATGATGACTTGACAATCTTTTTTCACTTTCATATCGATTTTATGATTGATTTCGTTGAAACCCATGTCGAATTTATTCTTGAGTTCCTTCCTGTGCTTTTTCCTCTCGATGGGAAATCCTTTTGGCTGAGGAATAGTACCCATCCGGTAACAAGACCAAATGCTTTTGCAGTTCTGACTCCTTGTAAAAGTGAACCGTCAACCAGGCTTCGTTATTCGTGACGTTATACCAACTGTGAGGTTACTGTATCTCTGCCAATCCGATTTCCCATGCTCCGTCCAGATCCGTTATTTTCGGCGATTTCGTCGTGTAATGAGTCAACGTATTGTTCGGCAAGTAATTCATGGAACTGTTACTAGGAAGAGTCAGGTAAAACATGCTTTGTCTTGATCGTGGGGTTAGGTAACAGGTATCCCAGACAACTGCTCAACAAGGCCGTCCACAAGGTACTGTTCGTCAAGTTGTAAATGCTGACTACGATAACCGTGTACAGAATGAGTACCTGACACAAAAATACGACCTCCGGACGTGGAGTCTTCTTTCCACAAGTCACCCAAGACGATACATTGTCCGTGTCACTCGGTGCCATTCGCAAGACTGACACTTCAAATTGCGACGCCTCGCTTTTGTAGGTCCTGTTTAAAGATCCAGCTGTTGAAGGACTCTGGATATCCGAGCCACTGGACTAAATACTGAACTCTTCGTCCCTTGTTTCTCTTTTTCAAAATGGTTTCAATCTTGTATACGTCGTCTGTCTTAATGACTTTCTGTAATTCTTCGGCATAGAATGTTCCTTCCAGAATTTCACCGTGGTCGTCTTTGACTAAGTATACCGGGGGTATGGTTTCGATACATTTCATTACCGTAAACAATTCTTCAGTCCAGTTGGGTAAATATCCTTTCTTGAACGTACGCTTGGCTTTGCTGAGTCGCACTCTATCCCCGGGAGAACATTTGCACGATTTTGTGGGTCCCTTTCTTCCATATAGCTCTTGGACATCGTTGTTTGGTTAGCCCACGTGACTTCTGCAGGTGGTATGCCTATGGTTCTGTGAACGGTTTGGTTATACGATGCTACCATCTTGGATAGAATGTCTACGTAGGTTAGGGTTTTTCTGTGTGTGAAGTACTTCCACATCTTGGTTTTCAATGTTCTGTTAAAACGTTCAACGATACTGGTTTTGGTCTCCTCGTTTTCTTTGAGAAACATTTGAAATACTCGGTTGGTAAATTCAGTTCCTTTGTCTGTCTGTAAGCGTATCGACGACACCCCGATTTGAAAATGACCTGAAACGCATATTTTAAAGTCTTCCCCGTCTGGTCTTTCAATGGAACGACCCATGCATATCGGGATAACACGTCTATACATGTCAACAAGTACTTCAATCCGGGAAATCGTCGTCTAGTTGGTTTATGCAAAGTGTACGTGTCCTGAAACTGTAACCATTCTCTGACTTGTTTCTTCGTACCAACCTTTCGGCTTAAATTTACTCAACCCTCCATAGCTGGCGGAAGATAAGCGGTTGTAATAGTTCGACTCCATGTTTACAACTGCCTCTTCGTGGTCTCAACCTCCGTTTTAAAAGTCGACCCACTTTTGGACTTATTTCCTTCTGTTTTTTGGTATTTTTAGGGAGTACGGTCTAATAGGGGAGGGACTCTGTTTGTCGTTTGCGAGATCTCGGTGTTCTTTTGGTCTGAGTGATGTATCTCCAGCGGTTCTCGTGATCAATCAAATATTGTGGAACATTTGCTTCTCGTAAGGCTTCTCCGAATGTTTCCCATCCTTGTGGGTTGAAATATTTCCTTTTGCTCAGCACGTCGTTGACTAAATCCACCACGTTGCTTCCTTAGCGGTTTCTCCCTTGTATTTCAGTTCCCCTTTCTCGTTCCAGCTAATGTCGGGACTACTCTTCATTGTTTTCAACAAGAGTGGTGCATTGGCCTTCATTGTTTTTGGTACGCTTTCGAAAAATTTTTTGTCGATCAGGTCCTGTTTCATGGGTTCAGGTGCGACTGCCACGGGTGTGGGTCTGTAATCGTCGTAGACGTTCAAATATCGAGTGAACGATTGGTCGTATAGCTTGAGACGTTCGTCTGCCGACAGATCGTCTCTTTCTAGTATGGTTTGCATCTTCTTATCCAAGGTGTCCATGACTTTCACACGTTGTACACATCGGAGGTTTTGGGCGCTCTTGAGTCTGGTGGTATCTATTTATTAATACTAGTTCCTTCATTGAAATAATGTAGAGAGCAAGATATCGTCTTATTGATCGCTAGCTTAGTGGTTGCTAGGAATTGGTCGCTAGCTTGAGCCTGGTTCGAGATGCCGTTGTTCTATTGCATTTTTTAGGAATTTAATAAACAAATGCTAAAAAACTATTATTTTAAAACACTTAAAGAACGTAGGGTTTTGTAATATCGATTGCGGACGTGTAAATATTCCGGATAAGTTACGTCACAATAAACGTCATGTAATACAATCGTCGTTTTCATTTTCATTTAATAATAAGTAAAAATGTCCTTAAATACATGTTTTATAGATGTGCTTTAAAAGCTTCCTTCTTCACAAATTAACTTGCATTGTTTATCTGCTGAAATATCTAAACAACAACGTTACCGTAGCATTTTGCATGTGTAGACCCTCTCTACCGTTTTTTGGATAATAACAATTGAGGCAGGGCTGTCTTAACAGCATCACGGGCTCCCGGGAAAAGCAGTGCACTGGGACCCACACCTACACAACCACTCATAGGAATAAAACTGTAAATGTATATACAATTAAATATATATAATATATTGTATTGGTATTTCCAACAAAGTCAGTGCTTAAACCTTAGATAAACATACAGTACACAACATACATAGATAAGCATGGGGCTCCTCTGCTCGTGGGCCCCCGGGAAACTGCCCAGCTTGCCCATGCGTTAAGAGGGCACTGAATACACACCCCTCCTACATCCCTCTAATGCTAATGTTAAAGATTTACAGACCACGCCTGACGCAATGTGATGATAATACCTTACATGACCCTTTGGGTCTGGTCATGGTGAGGTAAACGTTGATGCATGTGCGTTTTGTATAGACATGTACTATATATGCACGTGCTACAAAATAGTCCCAAAATTTGATAACGTAAAATAGCTAATGCATTTGGTTTTGCAGCTTCTAGGAAAAGATTAAATATTAATATGCAAAGTTATGGATAACTAGATGACGGACACTAAATGATAATACTTCACTTGGCCGTTTTGTCCAGCTGAGCTTACAAACATGCTTAATTTCAAATAGGTAAATTTCATAAAAATATTCAAAAAACACAAGGAATAAGGTTTGGTAATTAAGTAATGAAGTGAACGGTTGTTGTTTAACGCCAAACGATCAATATGAAGAACTTGATATTTCTAAGAACTCTGGTAAACCTTACAAAAATACTAATTCTGATAAAGAAGACATTTTGGTAAATCACAAGTTATTCATGTCATTACTGAACATTCCGATAAATGAAGAATATTGTGAATTATCTACTTTATATTGGATACCAAAATTTCAGAAGAATCAGTATTTAAACAGGTATATTCTTCTACTTGTTCAACAAAAGAACTATCTATAAGTATGATTATAATTTTGCATGCAGTCAAAGGAGGACTATTATCATACTGTGACAAAGTATATTTACGTGGTAGCATCAATCCAAAGCACCGCATCGGTGGCGTAATGGTTAGTGTGCTCGCCTCGAGTGCGGTAGATCGTGGGTTCGAGCCCCGGTCGGGTCAAACCAAGGACTATAAAATTGGTATTTGTTGCTTCTCCGCTAAGCACGCAGCATTACGGAGAAAGAGCAAAGATTGGTTTGCTCGGAATCAGAATAATGTGTCCGAATGGAGTGACATTTTTACCCGCGGACTGTTGTTTCAGTGAGCTAGCACTATAAAAATCCAACTCAGCGTGTTGGTCTAGAACAAAGCGGATAGCATCATCATCTCATTGATAATTAACTTGTTCTCGCCATAATATAGCTGAAAAATTGCTGAATTGGCATTAAACAACAATCACTCACTCACTCGAACAATCAAAAGTGGATATTGAAAGAAGAGGATAATCTTAATTCTCGATAATTTCATCTAGCCAAATATTTGTCTTTTTCACCTTTTACACTTTCATTTCCTCTTTAAAGTAAATTATTCGCAACGCATTTTACTTTAAAAAATGGTGACAACGTTACTAGTTTATAGTATTGGGTCCGAATTAACTTATTTTGTCAAGCACGAAACGAAAGGTAAAAAGTGCTACATATAAAATGAAGTTATCAAAATATTGGAGTTCCTTATCGATAACATATATTTGTCGAGTTCGAATGGCACATTTTTCAACAACTCATAGCTAGGCATCCCTATGGGAACAAACTATGTCCCTCTCCTCTCCAACTTTTTCTATATTCCTATGAGTCTGAGTTAAAAACAAAAACTTATCAAAGACAAAAAAAAGTAGAGAGGCTTAAGGCTTTAATCTCACTCCCAGGTATATTGATGATGTTCTGCCAATTAATAATACGAGCTTTGCTAACTGGATTTCATTAATAGAGATTTCTCGATAACTGACGAACGAACGTATCTTCCCGTAACATAACGAAACAATGTTAATTTACGTAAATATCTTTTGAGGGAGACCTTATTGCAACATGTGTCTTCAATTGTTCATTGAGTGTATCTATATTTTTTTTTCATTTCGATGTTTAAAACAGTTAAAAATTAATATCAATGTCCAAATAATGGCTTCACAGTGACATTACAATCTGCATACAAAATACATATTTTCCTCAAACGCTATTTATAGATATACTTCAAGGAGGGGTGCTTTTCAAATTTATTTATATATATTTTTTTCCAACAATTCTGATTTAAATTTTCGCACAAATAAATAGTTTCCCCATATTTAGGAGAAAAAATCTGACAGGAAAATAAAGCAGTATAATAGTTATGTAATACTGGATATTGAATGGAACATTTCTGATTTCATATGTAAAGAAAAATAAATGATTCCATTCTCCCAAAACCTGTCTGTCCCATGGTAAACCAATATCCCCTTTTAGGCTTATTTATACCTTATCGGCGACAGTCGCCTGACAATTGATCAATTGTCGTGCAAAAATCGTGCGATATTCGCTTTCTATTGTTTTTATTAAATAAGAGAAATGCCTTAGAAAAATCTACTGTATACTAGTTTAACCCCGTCACTTTTTATTGATGTACCTGAACTAAGCCAGGAGGAGTCATTTATATATGTGTTAGGGATATCGAATTTACATATTTCTGCGATTTTTCTATTGACTGTTGGAACTGTTCCGACAGTGTGATACATATTTTTTTTATTTTATTATAGGCTATGAAAAAAAACAGCTGAGCTGCAATTGTTAAAAAAAATATGGCTGTGATCGTCTTCCGTAATTAAAATCGTCAAAATGATATACAACCGAATTGATATCAAATGGTGACTTGTTTCAACCTCATTTAAGATATACCTTGAAATTCTTTCAGACTATTACATTACGTTCACGATCTTTTATTACAACACTATTTCACTCAAGTGTACATTTTTGTCCTGTTCCAGTTAAAGGACTTTATCAAACAGAATCATACAGTTTACATGTAATGCAGTTAATACGCATTTAAACCACAGAAGAATATTTCTATTTTCCACACCTTGTGGTGTGGGGTCGCTATTGTGCATGCGAAATATTAATTGCAAACCCCATTGGCTGGCTATATGCTGCCTGTCTAGAATATGTTATTATTTTCTAGATCGACAGTTCACTAAAATAATGATAGTTGAGATTGTCATTGTTTTCGATGTTATCGAAAGTGAAAGTAGAATATAAGGTTAAAAGACGCAATTTTGATTAATACTATCGTAGATATGTGCTCGACAATAAATAAAAAGAGGTCAAATCACAAATCTGTGGGGAAATGCACTGGTCACGCAATAACTTTATTTTATTTTATTAATGCACACAAGTTACCCATTTGGGTTTTAGCATTACAATTTACATAATATACATGTACAGACAAGACAAATAAAGCATACATGGCTACATAAAACAATACAATAACATGAACTGTAATTATGACTGATGAGTCTCCCTCTCTCAGTTCTAATGACTGTCTTATGAAAGACGTAACAGTCCTTGTTCGGGTGTTGACGGGTTAAGTATTTTTGTTAGTTGCTGTAATGCTTTCAAGTACGAAAGCGAAAGTAAGATATATAGTAAAGCTTATAAAATATTCATTGGAATATTATATTTAATTATGCAAAACTTTATAGATATTAAACAGCCAGTGTTGATAATACTTTCAATATTTTAAACTACTTACAGTTTATAATGGTTAACCAGTCACAGGAAATTATCAATCGTAACTACTCGGCCATTCTCGCTACCCTACAAATAACCTCGTACGTAGATAGTAAAACAATTTCTTAAATTGTTTGCCGGAAGTTAAGCTAAGTTAAGCTGCACAAAAATATAGTCCACGAAAATCAAATATGGAAGACATACCAAGTAAAATCAAATCATGCAAAACTAATTGAAACTTTAACTTTTATCCATGAAAATAACTGAAATATAAAAAATTGTTTAAAATATAACTTTATCAAGCTTTCATGTAACTGACATGTGAAAAGTAGTGCGATGTATACGCCTAATGCATACGAGGTTATTTGTAGGGGAGCGAGAATGGCCGAGTAGTTACGATTGAGGAAATGATATACTATAACATAGTTGGTATGGAAAGCGGTTTTTATATTTATGCCATTTACAGTCAGTGGGTTACTGATATTTGCTTAGCGCCTAGTTTGGCATTTGTGGAGCTATGCATCACGTCTTGGCATGAACAAGTTACATTTTCACAAGATGATGATGATGATAATGACATGACTGCTTGGTATGAGAGTAACACGCTTTCGCTAACTCATTGAAACAACCGTCCACATGCAGAAATGTCACTACACTCGGACAGATGATGCCGTCTCATATCAAGCCAGTCTATATGCTCACTCTTAGATAATATGTGCTTAGAAATGAAGCAACACATATCATGTAATTAATAAGATATTTTAAAAGGTTTTCACGATATATTTGCCTTTACAAGATATCTCGTCGATAGTATAAATGTAAAAACTGTTTACCATAGATATGCCCCATTTGTTCTAGATATGCCTTTTGATAAAGATATAAATAGACAATTGGGCGTGACAAAGTCACAAATTGGTAAAACAAAGTACAAGAAACATGAAAGAATGGGATAATAGGCAGATTAAATCAGAGAATGAAATAAGATCAACTGAGACAATGTTCGCGGTATTATTATTATTTATACTGCACTCAGAGCATTTCTGCACATATAAAGGTAAACATATACACCTTTAAATACGTCCACTAGACATTTAAAGTAACACATGTCTGATGTAGAGCCAAGCGTAATATATACACTTCTCGAACACGGTCCAAGCTGTCGATGTTCAGTAGATAATTCAACCAAGATGGTTTCCTGGCTTGTAACAGGAACTTAATAAATCTTTTTTTTTTTTGCATGCACGAGGTTGCAGTATTAAAACAATATACGTACATTGTCGGCAAATATAAAATTAATTTGTACTCGTCTTGAAACAGGAATGAAAAGTTCGCCTGTTTCTACAAATAAATTATATATTTGCCGACAATGTATGTATATTGACCTTACAGACCTTTCATATCCAGACCGATTGTGCAATCAGAACCCTGTTAAAGTTGGCGTTAAGCACCAATCAATCACATCATTGACAGAATCAGATGCGTCAGATATGTTTATTATGAACACCATACCTAACACATTCGTTCTACAAATATTATAAATTTTAGATAGCTAGATACACTAAATATAGGTATATGTAAACGGGTATCAATCAGCTCATTGACTCATTTCTTAAGCCTTGCAACAGAATTGATGCTTTAGTATTATGATGGAAACATTCTTATGAAATCATGGTGGTATTTATATTTGTTGACTTTCTTGTACTGAAACCATAATCCGCAAGAAAAAAACTAATGTTTTATTATTTTTTTATCTTATTTCTGCTGACACTAATTAGTCAATTTAATCTGGTATTGTAAGAGAAATAGAAAGAGTGTGTATGTGTGATTCATGCCATTTACAACAATATCTTTGTTATATCTGTTAATGAATTTTATTGATGGGGTGGATCGGAAAAACTGGCGAAAACTACCGATCTGTAGCAAGCAAATGACTGAACAGTTCCAAAATTGAGCAGAAAAATCGTGAACAGAGGCATGATCGATACCTCTACAATGATCGCTCACTTTCCTGGCTGTAACAGGAACTTCAATAAAAGTGGCAGGGTTACACAAGATTTACTGCCATAAACTTCCACTCTCAGTGAAATTATGCATCTCATTTGCTTCAACCTGCTCTGGAGATTACGGCCATGCATATCAGGTCTGATATATTATTTTATCCTGCACTTGTTCTATTTTAGCATTCAAATTGTATTGATTTGATAATATTTTGCTATATATATACCCCGTCTGGAGCACCTAAATTCACCCTCGGTTGTAGTTGGAATCGTGTTACTCAATCTTTAGTTTTAAGTGTATAATGACCAAATGAAAAAGGACAACCCTTTTGGTATTTTCAAACTCTTCTTATTCCAGAAACGCATCCTGTGCACTACATTTGAAGTCTACGTTCTTATTCAGTCACATAGTGGGTAGTAATTTATACATGTAGTTATATTTCAATGTTTTATTTGTCTGAACAGATATAAATTATTTCTCCATTTTTTCTATTGCATATTCATCCCCAAAACTGTTAAAATGGGATGAAAACTTCTAGTATGTCGTTATAACCTTTACATGGTCTAGATATCACCCATAACTGATGTTCTATTCGTGACATACCTTTTTATACGATTTTAGACTTTAAAATGTTATAATCTTAATTGTTTGCTCATGAATGATGTATTGAAATTTAACCATGTCGGTAAAATATAATATTTCACATACAGTCGTTTAAAATGAAAAACGAGAAACGAACATTAAAAAAAAAAAAAATTAACGAACAAAACAAAACAAAATACGCTATAATATACAGTGGAATGAAAATTTGAATCTCTATGAACTAATACTTCAATTTGAAAGGTTTCATTTTGTATATATTTGCTGAGATAACTGAAAATATCATCTAGAGACATCTCGTACGTAAAGGCTATCTCGTACGTAAAAACTATCTCGTACGTAGAAGTTATCTCGTACGTAAAAGCTATCTCATACGTAAAAGCTATCTCGTACGTAGAAGTTATCTCGTACGTAAAAGCTATCTCGTACGTAGAAGTTTTTCTCGTACGTAAAAGCTATCTCGTACGTAAAAGCTATCTCGTACGTAAAGGTTATCTCGTACGTAAAAGTTATCTCGTACGTAAAAGTTATCTCGTACGTAAAAGGTTCTCACGGTTATTTCATAAACTAAATTTGTTTAAAAAATGATGACAAATCAGGTTTATTTTTAAGTAATTCGTCTAATTGTAATGTGGCTTTGTTTTATATTTACCAAATCCACTTACTCATGTTTATATACTTTGCAATCTAATAAAAATTCACGAAATTTCGGAAAAGGGGCGCTGATTTAGATGTAATTAATTAATTAGATTGAAAACATTTATATGAGGACTTTTATCTTTTTGCAATACTAATTTATAAAATTATCATGTTTTATAAGGAAACTGGCTAGCATCTTATAATATTGTATCTATTTATTTATTTTTGTCAAAATAATCATGTATTTACCATGTTTAATATATGTTATCTGTTCATATCTTCATTGATGTAAATTTGGTTTGTATTTTTTTTTACCTCATATAGCACATATATTGTGTCTGAGCGTTATCTATATAGAATGTAAATCTATATTAAAAGGATTTAAAATCGAAATATACTACGTGTATTTTCAATCACGTTTATAAATGTGACACACCGACATATGCATCCGAATACCCGTAAATAAAACCATGTTATCTTACTGTATTTGGAATCAAAATATTGAGCTTCTCAAGTTGAAAAATTGTGCTTTCAGATCCCAAAAATAGAGCCAATTTTGAATTCATGAAACACGGAAACTATACATATGAACACCAAGTACTCTATCAAAAACCCGGGGTCAAACCCAGGCGCTCACAAAAGTTAAATCATTTCTGTTTCGTATGAGACACCTGTCGTATTACTTATTGTCATGTCCGGTAAAAGTTATGTGGTGATAGAGTAAAGTTTGCTTGATTTAATGGTGGTTAACGCCACTTTCAACAATATTTCAGTTATATATCGTGACGGTCAGTTGTATTGGTGGAGGAAACCGGAGGACCCGGAGAATGTTGTACATCTCGCCCTGATAGAGAATAAAACTCACAACATCATTACATAGGTAGTTGTAAATTCAACTACAATACGATCACGGCCATGACGGCCCCAATAGAGGAAAGAAAAAAAATCTACCTACAAAGGGAAACGATCCATTTGACATTTGAGTAATGGATATTTCGTAGACCTATCTGGATATAAATGTCACTTTGTATGATAAATTAAATGATATTGAGCGTCGCACCAATTCATAAACAGGTATTATCTGTATACTTTTACACTGACATCATTTCATTTCAGTCAACTTTAAAACATATAATAATCTGTCTTTGAATAAGCAAGCAAATCTTCTAGATAAACACAACAAGTTATAAACCATGTCAGACTTTCAAGATAAGTCATTAATTCTACCAACTGAGCTATTTGATTTGTACTTATAATATCTACATCATGTACATAACGCTTGCTATTTTGATGATATAGTTCAATTTGTTTAAGCATGTCAAATTACCCCCAAATTGAACAGCCATTTAATTCGTGTAGTAAGTCATATTCCCACGGAATCGATGTTAAATATTTACAATTAGACAGTTTGATATTTGATAAAAATCAGAAAGGGGGGGAGGTTAAAAAGAATATTTGTAGCTTTGTTTACCAGCTATGCACGTAGCACATTCTATGTAAAAAGTTTAAGGATACCAAAGATATATTAGGATGCCATAATTCGAAGGACAGACACAAAGACAAAAATGATACACCAAAAAAAAAAAAATAATAATAATAATACACACAACAGCCAAAGTTTATGCAACACGTACCAAGGTAAAACCCAGGGGGATACCAGAGGTGCTCCGGAAGAGTAGGCAGTTACTGTTTCATCAGTGTTACTAACATTAAAAACCGAATAAGACATGAACGATGTCATTTTTGATAAAGATATTCCATGACGGTTTTAACAGAATAACGATGGCAGCCGTAAAACGTTCGAAGTGATGATTCCAAATACACCATTAGGCATCCCATCTTTGATTTTTGTAGCTTTCTTGTAGCAACCCTACATATATATATATATATCAATGAAATCCTGATAGGAAACACAAGCTGTAGAATATCATATTAATTGAGAGAAATGCACTCCACAGACAGCTGCTGTTGAAATGTTGCTACATACAAATGGAAAGTTCACAATGTGAAAATTTAAATAATCTATTTTCTCGTAAAGTTTCATACTTAACTGGATCTCACTGTCAATTTATATGTTAATGGACCGTGCGAGCTTCTTTTGGTTTTTCTGTTTTCCGTGCATAATAAAAATGTAGATCAAATTTAGTGCACACATCGCGTTTCTGATATAACCTTCATAAGGTACGCTCAAAGCCAAAATATTTGAAAGACAAATAATTCTAAAATCTTTGGGAGGAAGTATACCAAAGGGCCTAAACAGAATAGCTAACATTGGCTAAGGTCACACATGACTGAGGAAGGAGTACCTTAGTATTAATACTAATTAAATGATTTAGGAACTGTAAATTTCAACAACAAATATATATAATAAACCATGTCAGTGCCGAAACATTGACTACTGGGCGGATGATAAAGTCTGATTTACACGATTAAAAGAATAAGTCGGTCAGAAAAAGTACAGCTGGTGACAAACTTATATAATACTAATGACTTGTTGTATGCGAATTATACAATCATACATTTTTTTCTGTTGGGCATTACCTTCTTCATTATAAAACAACATCCGGTTTTTTTTTCCATTTCAAAGTTTAATGATCGCTTGAACAAAACGCAATGTAAGTTTGAAGATAACATAGGGGTAATCAGAAGCCGTAAATCGAAGGACAGACAATGCAATGAACAAAGGAAAAAGGATGAAAGAACAAACAGTGATCCGCAAAATACCACACAGAAAAAATGCAAGGGATGAACGCAGGTGCTACGGAAAGGTGAGCACTTCCTGCTTCACTAGTGGTATCCGTCGTGTTGGTAATCACGGTTAGCGCGTTATATATTGCCAATGATAACAAATAAAATATTCATAAATTGCCTATGCTAAAAAAACTAATTGCAGAAGTATGTCAGATATGCATTATACTTTTTTGCTTTGTTTTTTGTTTGTTTTGTCATTATGTTATTCTTTGTAGCTGTTTTATCCTCTTTTCAAAGAAATAGTGTCATCTAATTTAAAATATAATCCACATCTCTGTGCATGCTTGCTATATTATTATATACATGAACATATGTTGTTAAAAATATTTTTTATTTAAAGATAATACGGAAAAATTCAACCATTCGGTTCAATTTCTATCTTATACTTCACCCATAACTTCCGGTTAACGGTGAAAGAAAAAATGTAAACACTGACAACACAAATAAACAGTCTAAATATCAATTAGAAACGACGAAACGTTATCATGGGAATACCTTGAATAAAAACATGGGTAAGATAAATTCGACAAACATAGCATATCTTTGCAACGAAAAAAATCCACACATATTTGTATGCTTTATTTAATTATGTTTATGCATTGATAATGATATAGTCCAGTGCCGGCAGTGGTAGCGCAGGAAGCTCCTTTTCTCAGTAACTTACACACATCACGATAAACCATATTTGTTTACACATTTACTATGCAAACATGTACATTGTACCAGTATTATATAAATGTAGTACATCGACAACTTGTCTTCACCACACCCTATGATCCTGTAGTGAGTCGTGGGGGATGGGGGCCGAGGAGTTCCGAAAGGCACCCATGATGCATCACAAACTGACCACGCTTGCCATTACAAGATATACCACAGAACAGAGCAGACGTAAACTAAGCAAAGCAGATAAAGAAGTCAAGAATACTGACTATTAGCAGTACAAGGTAGTTATTAGTTAAGATAGCTAATTACTATATTGGCGCTGCGACTACAAGTCGAATTATTCGCGAGAAAGGTTATTAAATTAACCAAAAGCGATTTTTGAGTAAAATCGCAACTCCGCCATTTAAATTTTTTTTGTAGGGGGCAATTTGTTTTTTTTCTTTGGTTTCAGTTTTGCCTGGCTGATAGGACCTGGTATTTTCAGGGGAAATTGTCCGTTAGGAAATTTCAAGGGAAGATATGCAGGTAGGATTAGCAGACAAAATTGGAAATCTTTAAATTTTTCTCCCGTGGTAAAGAAGTACCCCTTTCCCACCCACGTGTAGTCCCCACCACGTGTAAAAAATATATATATTTTTTTTTTTGTTTGTTCTAAAGTTGCCTGGCTGATAGGACCTGATATTTTCAGGGGAAAGTGTCCGTTAGGAAATTTCAAGGGAAGATATGCAGGTAGGATTGGCAGACCAAATTGGAAATCTTTAATTTTTTTCCCGTGATTGAGAAAGTACCCCTTTCCCACTCACGTGTATACCCCACCACGTGTTTCTGGAAGCACGTGTATTCCCCAAACCGGAAGCAGCTTGTTTCTAGAAGCCATTTTTAAATAGAAGCTAGTTAAAAATAAGTTGTAAGTCCGGTGTCCCCAATAAATTTAAATATTTTTTTTTTTAGACATTATCGATTTTAAGCAAAAGTAGACAAAAGCGGCACAGTGTAAAAATCTGGTCCGTTAAAAATTGTACATACACGCATATACCACAAAAGAAAAAGCCACGTGTTTTTGTCATTTATTTTTTATTAACAATGCCGCGTGTTTTCATTAACAATTGTTCCATCGAGGAGCTGATGTCAGTACCAGGGATAGGGGCGAAGGTGGCGATAAAATTTTGGAATTAAGGGAGGCAAAGGGTGATCTGGAATTGGATGACCTAAACCAGGTTCCATATCTTAGGATAACACAACCGTTACTGGATTGTTTGGATTTTACCTCTTTTGAAAATAAAGAAGGAATGGGATCCCTGTAAGATCGACATAGGGAAAGGGTTAGGAGTGTTGACAAATTAATAGGGAAGTGGGATGGGACAGGACAGGGCCAAGTTAAAGGAAGGGGGAAGGATATGGGTACATTTAATAAAGTCCCGTTAACAGGGGGGAAATCATATTATAATAAACAGGAAGGGGATTGGTGGCAACAGGCCAATTTACCCGAGAGATTAGATGATGATTATAGTGAGATGGAAAGTACTTTCATGGAAAGACAAACCTCAGGGGGAGTTAAATATACATTAGCTCCGGGACAATATCCGCCGCCATCAGTTCGTCGAACGCGACGGGACGATTTGGATTGGGATTCGAGCAGCGATGAGAGGGATCGAGCGTATATGCAAAACGTGCATATACGAGACTCGGATATTCGTGCGAGTTATGCGTTCCCTAGAGAACCAGGCCTTTTTCATAGTGGGGTTTTAGCCAGTGGGGGGGGGGGGGGGCTGAAGTGAGAGTGCCAATCATACGAACAGTAGCCCCGTCTAATAGGGAAAGCATTTGACAAGACAGGGGGCCGCTATTCCCCTCCGAGGAATACCGGAGGGAGGTGGAGTAGGGAAAATACTAACCCCAAGATGAGGGAGAGCATAGGTAGAACAAGACATACCCTAGGAAGGGAAAATGAAGTTCCTAGAATAGTTCAACGTAGAGATGAGTATGATAGGGAAAGGGGACATTACCGCCCAAGTGGGGAAGACATTGAAGGCCCAGGAGGAAGAAACCCATCTATTCCTAGGTTACAGAGTAGTGGGAACAGGCCTGGGTGTCCCCCCAGAAGAGAACCCGAAAATCCTAGCGATTATGCAAGAAAGGAGGAGTATGAGGGGGAGAGAGGTCAAAGGGGAAGGGGGAAGAGTGTTAGTTAGCCGATGCCCTTAAAGTTTGATGGTAAATCAAATTGGAAAGCATTCTATGCTAAATTTTCCCGTTATGCGGAAGTTAGTAAGTGGACGGAAGGAGAATGCAGGGACCAGTTATGCAGGTGCCTGGATGGGAAAGCAAGTGAATACTATGCCCTCCTGATTGAGCGGAACCAGGAAATGGTATATATGGACCTAATACGGAAACTAGAAAAACGGTTTGGTTTCCGTGAACTCCCCGAAACAGCCCAGGTCCAATTCAATAATGCCCGTCAGACTCCGGATGAACTCCTAGAGGACTGGGCGGATCGGGTCTTATCCCTAGCCACTAGAGCATTTAGAGATTTGCCCGAAACTCACATGTATCAACAGCAGTGGTGAGGCTATGCCAAGGGGCAGCAGATAAAGATGCCGGGAGTTATGCCTCTAATATCCTACCAAAAAACATAGAGGAGGCTATTGATAAAATGAGGTGGTTCCAACATAATAATCAGGTTATATTTGGGACCACCCTTGGGCGTAATCCTCGAAGGGAGGTGAAACAAGTATCTCCAGGGCCTCACTACGGGGGAGAGGCCAGGGTGTGCGCAATAGGGACTGATCGGGTTACAGATAAGAGTTTGGAGAAAAAAAATGGGAGAAGTACTGTCGGCACAGGGGAAAGAAATGAGTGAGATAAAGTCCAACATAGCAACACTTTCCATTCAAATGGCAGCCATTATGGAGGAGGTGAAGAGAAATCGAATAGATAGGTATAGAGCACAATCACGAAGTCCATCCCCCAGAAAGGGGGATAAACAGGGATGCTTCCACTGTGGGGCCATGGGACACTTCAAGAGGGAGTGCCCAAGGTTGGGGTCTCCGACAGGGAGAAAACGAGTGTCATTTCAGGAAAATAAGGAGGCTTTAAACTCCAAAGGGGCAACTCGCGAGGCTTGAGACAATCCCTTATCGCCAATATACATAGTCTCAAAGAAGTAAAAGAGGGAGGAGAAGTAGATATGGAGGAGAAGAATCAGCAGGATAGGCTCCTAAGGGTAAATAGGGAATTGGGGGAACCTCCGGAGGGACGGGTAAAATTTGAAGGTGCGAGTCAGGGGTATGAGTTCTCAAGTGAGGAGTCAGAAGAGGAGGAAAACAATAGGGAAGTAGAGAACGACCCTCCGGATTCTAGTAGTCCGGAGGGACGGGTCAAATCTGAAGGTGCGAGTCGGGGATATGAGTTCTCAAGTGAGGAGTCGGAAGGGGAGGAAAACAATAGGGAAGTCAAGGACGACCCTCTGGATTCTAGTAGTCCGGAGGGACGGGTCAAATGTGAAGGTGAGAAGCAGGGGTATGAGTCCTCAAGTGAGGAGTCAGTAGGGGAGGAAAACAATAGGGATAAGAGGGACACGGACGAGTCCA